>JABUQX010032898.1:32500-37500 GCA_015478945.1 Trachelipus rathkii
AAGCAGGCCTGAAATTCTATCTCTTTATACCTACCAAGTTATAGCCTCAACGTGTCTGCAATCATACTAAACTCCTTTTTTTTTCGCTTTTAAACCCAAGTTTACTAGAGAAGATTCCTGACTTCTTCAAATCTTTTTCCTTTTTCATCACTAACGCTCATTTACATAGAATTATATATATAAGTTGTTACAGCAGCATATAGTTACTATATATATATATAGTACAAGAATATATGGAAAAGGTTGTTATATATATATATAAGAAGAAGAGCATATATATATATATATATGTTGTTATAAAGTATATATATATATATATATATATATATATATATATACACACATACATATTGGCTATATATATTATTATTATAGATACATATGTTGTTGTTATTATATATATTGTTGCTACATATTATATTATTATAGTTATACATATATATATTGTTACTGGTTATTACATTACATATATGTTATGTTATTTATATATATTATTATTATTATATATTATTATTGTTATAATATTATTATTATTATTATTATATTGGTTATATATATATATTGAAATATATATACATATATATATATACGAAAGTATCATATATATATATATATATATATATATATATATAGTATATATATATTATATATATTATTATTATACATATATATATATATATATATATATATACTATATATATATATATATATATATATATATATATATATATATTAATATATATATAATACCATATTTAATCCTTTTATTATAACCAGTTTTTATGCATTTTTTTTATTCTGCAATTATTTTTTATTTTTAATTATTTCCTTCTTTATTTCTTTAGAAATAATTTTTTCCATTTTATAACTTTGAAAACCCACAATTTACTTTGCTTATTAAATCAATTTTTAAAGCTTTTTATTATTAAATGGGAGGTAAACAAAATAAGAAAAAAATTTATGTTCTTATAAAGGATTTAAAAATAAAAAGATTGTATTACAAGCCAATGATTTTTAGGACATTTTCAGTGTTCTTTAATTTTTCTTAAAAAAATTTAAAATTTTTTAATATATTATTTTATTTTTATGATAAAATTTTTAATAACTGAGTAGACCAAAAAGGGAGAAAACTTTAATAAGAAAAAGATTTTATTATTCTTTTTTTTTTTTTTTAAATTTGAATATCTAATTTTAATTAGCAAATTTTTTATTTTACTTCAATGCCTGAATTATCTCAAAATTTTTCATATTTTAAATTGAACAACAAAATTTCTTTCATATATAGTTTACGTAAAGCGCATATATATATATATATATATATATTATATATATATATATATATATAAGAGTTATATATATATATATATATATATATTATATATATATATATTAAAGTTATATATATATATATATATATATAAGATAGTTAGTTTATATATATATATATATATATATTATTATATTATTACATATATATATATATTATATTATTATATATATTATATATATAAGGAAGAATCGCCCGAAAAGTTAGTTATCTCTTTACATTTATATATATATATATATATTAGAGTATATTAGTTATTATTATTGGTTATTATTATTATTATGTTGTTATGTTATATATTATTATTATATATATTGTTGGTTATTGGCTATTAGATATTATTATATTAAGTTATTATTATATAGCTAAAGAAATATTATGAGCTATTATTGTTGGCTATATCAATACTTGTTAATTTTCATATCATTGTAACCATAAGTTATTGTTATTATTATTATTATTACATATACATATATTATTATAAGCATATTCATTTAATTTGGACATTTTGGTTACATATATATATATATATATATTATATTACATATATATATATACATATGTCAGCAAATATATATATATATATATTATATATATATATATATATATATGTTATATATATATATATTATATATATTTATATATATATATATATATATATATATATATATATATATATATATATATATATATATATATATTGGGTATTGGTATATTAGATATTATTTTGATATTGGTTACATATTGCTGGTTATTATATATACTATTATAATAAAGTGACGTAATCTATATAATTTGGCAGGAGGCAAAAAGGATTTATAAAGCAGGACTCGTAGTCTATAAAGTCATCAAACGTGGCTAGGAAATTACCACTAAAAAAAATATGTGCCTATCTAGCATAAAAAAATGATTTCTGTAATTGCTATAGAATTATATTGTTAAGAAAAAGAGTCCAATTGAATTTCAGCTGTTTCTGTCTTTGTAAGGAGTTCTCCTTCAGACTGTCTTAAATTCCTTTCTATTCACGTTTCATTCTTAGTAGCCACAATTGAACTTTTTTAGTGTTTCCTAAACTGGACATCCACATTTTAACACGCTCTAAGCTGGTTTAATAGATATTCTCATTTCCTTTAAAAATTTTGGTGACATTACTTTCTAAGGAATTAGTGACAATTTTTTTTTCGAATTAATAGTTAACATTTAAAAAGTGGACAAAATTGACACTTCTTATTAAAATAGGAAAAATAAGGTACTCTCCAGTTCTAAACGGTCGTATGGTTAGCCTATCATATTATGAAAGTATATTCTTATGAAGAATAAACCTTAAGAAAACTTTATAATACTATAGTACAAAATCATTGGTTGATCATCATGAAAGAATTTTTTTTCTTTAGATAAAAGAAACGTCTATATTATCAACAACAGAAATTACAGAGAAAAGAAAACGTGCAACAAAATAAATCTGAAGATGATAATCCATGTTCTTCCTTAATATAAATTTCTAACTCTGTTAGAAATTGAACCATTCAGCATACACTCTTGGAACAAACTGAAAAAACTTTTTTAGTATTAATCATAGAAAAAGTACCTGTCGTAATTTATTTTAAATTACTTCATTTGCCACTTGTGGCCAGTTTTCCTTTTGGGTTTTGATGATTGGATTCGCGAGTGGTTGACTTGCAATCGTGATCAAGGGAATTGTGACTACATTAGTCATCGCTATCTCCTCTTAAAATTTTGTAAATAATAATCCTAATAATCACTTTTATATAAAAGTTAAAATATATTAATGGAAAACTTGCTCTGAGTCGTTGCAATTTTAAACCGAAAAAATTCTCAAAAGGCAATACCACTCGATAAAGGCTTATAAGAATAAAAAATTTCTTGGTAATTAGCTACGCCCTGAAATTAATATTAATTCTGTTTAATAATAAATAGTTAAAGTCCCAAGTTTGGGAACTCTGGGTCACCTGTAACCCTAAAATGGGTTAGGGGCTGAGCCCCCCATGCCATTTTTGTCAATTTTTTTCACCGGATTCTTCTTATACATGTCACAAACTATTATTGTACCAATTTTCAGCCAAAAATAATATATATTTCAATGTATATATATGTATTATATATACTGGGGTTAAGGTTGCTAAGGTTGTTACTGTTAGCAAGGAAGGTTGCTACAGAAGATATAAGGTTGTTGCTGTTGTTGTTAAGCCATAGCAGAAGAAGAGTTATTATGTTGTTGGCTGCTATATATACATATATATATAGTGTTATATATATAATATACATATGTTATATATATATATATAGTTATATATATATATAGTTATATATATATATATATATATATATATATATATATATAGGCATATAGGTATATATATATATATATATAAGTATATATATATATATATAAATAACCTCCTATATTCAAAATTGATAAATAAAAAGCTGATACAAGAAACCGGTTTACATTTAACTTTCTTTTGACAAAGTTTTGAAGTTTCAAACTTTCTCAAGTTATACTAAAGATATAGGACTACATTTTGATAAAGTTTTACATCAATCGAAGTTTTAGTTAAATAATTGTAATTACAGTAAGTTACTTGACAAAATAGGCTTCTCAAAATACTGAAAATTCATATCTGAAAGTTTTCCTTCCCCCTCCTCGCTAACCAGGTGCTCCATAAGTGTCAGACTTGGTTAGTATTTCAAGTTGGTCTTAACACTCCAATCTTTCATTTACGTAAGTGTCATTGACCTCCTTCAATCGAAAGGTCAAGAATTGACCCCAGCTGACCTTTCATTTTTTCTGCATTAAAAATTTAACATATTTTAACTCACAGTTGTCCTAGAGAAATAAAATTTACATCAAATTAATCAGAAAAACTTATAGAATCTGATGGTTATTGTTAAAATTGATAATCATCTTTAATTAAAAAATTACAATTATATTATAATCTCTAGGGGATTAAAAATATCCTGTATCAAACACGTGATGAGTTGCTAAAGGCCGCCATCATAAACTTTCGATACTTTTTGTAACAAATTCATATCAATTTATTCAATAAATTTATTTATTTAGTATATAGTTTGAAATTTGTTATCTTTTGATATCAAATTCGTAATTGTAACATCATTAATTCGATTTGATGTTTATTTAATTAATCACTCACCGTCAACCCATCGGCGTCTTTCTCCGTGGACTATAAAAGTTACGAGAGCGACCGAGTGAGGCTTATTCTTAATTACTGCAATTTCATCAGTAGACTCTGTCCTCTTAATTTGTATTCCGAGTCGAATCAGAAATTCTTCAAGATTCATTTATAATGCAGTTAAAGTAGCGTAATATTTTTTGATGAGGCTTATTTCTCAAACGAGCTTCCCCTATCATTTTTAGAGGCATCATCGCCATTTTTGGAGGTGACATGCCGACGTTTAATTTTAGGGCTGATGAATCTTTTTTTTTTATAAATTCACAGCGGCAATATTGAAAACCTTTCCTTCCGTTAAATGGTGATCGTAGGAAATTTTTATGTAGGTATGTCATTTATTACGCCTTTCTGGACAACTTAGGAATTCCCACTAATGGCCATTTGGCCCCCCTTCTCTCCTTGCAGATATTAGAACAAAAAAGGCAATAGTTTTTTGATTCGTTTCATGTCATTTTTGATAA
>JABUQX010032898.1:45000-48420 GCA_015478945.1 Trachelipus rathkii
TCGGGTTAGCTGACAATTGTTATTTTATATTTTAAGATTATTATATATATATATATATATATATTAGGCAGTACTGCTCTTAAACCTTCAACCGGAGAACGTGTGGTTCCATTGTTACTATATATAAGAGTTAAAAATATATTAGTTATATATATGTTATATATATATATATATATTATTATATTGTTGGTTTGCTACATATATTATATATATATATATTATATATATATATACATATGAATATATTGTTATTACATATATATACATATATTAAGTTGCTGGTTAGTGTTTTATTCCCCTTGATCTTACTCCAGAGCAAATTTTGAAGGGAAATTTAAACAAGAGAATATAAAAATACCGTTAAGTTTTTTGGATTTATACCTATATAAGTAGTATGTACGGGATATTGTTAAAATGACATGGGCCCTCGCAGAATCCTGACCTTTTTTGACCTTTTTTAGCATTTTTTTTTACCCGTTCTGACCTTTTTGACCTTTACCTGACCGACCTTGACCTTTTTTGAGCCCAAATTTACCTGACCTTGTCCTTTTAGGGGAAGTCAATTTTTGAGAACCCCTAATTTTTGAGAACCTAATTTTTTGAGAACCCTAATTTTTGAGAACCCTAATTTTTTTGAGAACCCTAATTTTTGAGAACCCTAATTTTTATATATAAACCCTAATTTGGCGAATTCTAATTTTTGGGTTATAACCCCACTTCTTTTTGGCAACCCTATTCTTTAGCGCACCCTGAAGAAGGGTTGCGCCAAACGGTTGCGTCAGCAACCGTTGTACGTGTACCCCCTATTTTACGCCCCCTACTTTTTCGACCGTGGGTCATTTTTGCCCACGGTAATTTTTGACTACCTTAGCCCTATTTTGATGTCTTTACCTTGTTTTACCATGATATTTAGGCCTTGACGGTTAATTTTTTCGACCGTGGGCTATTTTTGCCCACGGTAATTTTGATCTTCCTTTAAGGTTTAGCCCCTATTTTTGATGTTCTTGACCTTTTCTCCAAAGCTTTACAGATACCATGGGTCAATTTTGGCCCACGGTAATTTTAGGGCTTCCTTGTCCTCCATGGGTCAATTTTGACCCGCGGTAATTCTTGATCTTCCTTAGTGTTAGCCTGTTTTTGATGTCTTTACCTTTGTTTGACCATGATATTTCGGCTTTAACCTTTGCCATATACTGTGGGTCAAATTTGACCCACGGTAATTTTTTTCTTTCCTTTAGGGACTTAGCCTTTTTTTGATGTCTTAACCTTTGTTTTAATTACGATTATTTAGCCTTTGACCTACCATATACCATGGGGTCAATTTTGACCCACGTTAACTTGATGGCTTTGATGTTCCCAATCACCGTAAGAAGTACCTAGAGATGTTCTATTAGTGTTCTATGAGTATTAGATGAGTGCCAGGTGAGTGCCAGGTGAGTGCCAAGTGAGTGTCAATGAGTGCCAATGAGTGCCAAGTGAGTGCCACAAAGTGCCAACTGAGTGCCACATAGTGCCAACTGAGTGCCACTTTTTTCCAACTGAGTGCCACTGTTTTCAAGCCTTTTCTAGCCTCCCTGAGCCCCGAATAGCCCTAATATGGGTGTCTACCCCTAGGTAATAAGCTAGTGAGGAATCGGAATGGTGTACACATGTTGCTAGAATGCATCCTACCAAGGAGTTAGCATTTTCAACACTATACCACGACTGAATATATCTAAAGAGTTACAGCCAGGTTGAGACAGGGGCCCGCAAACGTTTCAGAGTCCGAGTCCGCGTCCGCAGGTCAGCCCCTCCGCGAAACCGCCGCCGCGTGCGTCCGTAGACGCAAAATTCCCGCGTGAACGAAAAATATGATATCAATGTAAACTATTCAAAGAATTTCGTTTCAAATATACTATGAGTCATTCATTTTTACTACAATTGTACGAAATTTTATTAAAAACATATACTTTACATACCTTAAAGCAGTAAAGCAGTAAAACAATAGAGGTGTTATTACCTAACACCTAGGGGATTAGTATGCCTTTGTTTTACTGCTTTACTGCTTTAACTTTCTGCTTTACTGCTTTAACTCATGTTTTACTGCTTTAACTTTCTGCTTTACTGCTTTAACTTTCTGCTTTACTGCTTTAACTCTCTGCTTTACTGTTTTAACTCTCTGCTTTACTGTTTTAACTCTCTGCTTTACTGCTTTAACTCCTATATTTATTAACATTATGTTTTCTTTTATATTTTTGTTTTATTACTTTTTATTTATTATTTCTATTTTTATTTTTGTTTTAATACTTTTTTATTTTTAATTTGTAATGTAAGAATAAAAACACACAGAGTTTCTGTTATATAAACATTTTATTTTAATAAAATTGTACGAAATTTTATTAAAACATATACTTTACATACCTTAAAGCAGTAAAGCAGTAAAACAATAGAGGTGTTATTACCTAACACCTAGGGGATTAGTATGCCTATGTTTTACTGCTTTACTGCTTTAACTTTCTGCTTTACTGCTTTAACTCATGTTTTACTGCTTTAACTTTCTGCTTTACTGCTTTAACTCATGTTTTACTGCTTTAACTTTCTGCTTTACTGCTTTAACTTTCTGTTTTACTGCTTTAACTTTCTGCTTTACTGTTTTAACTCTCTGCTTTACTGTTTTAACTCTCTGCTTTACTGCTTTAACTCATATATTTATTAACATTATGTTTTCTTTTATATTTTTTATTTTGTTTTAATACTTTTTATTTATTATTTCTATTTTTATTTTTGTTTTAATACTTTTTTATTTTTAATTTGTAATGTAAGAATAAAAACACACAGAGTTTCGGCTCTTGATATTTTATTTTAATAAATTGTAATGAAATTTTATTAAAAACATATACTTTACATATTTAAAGCAGTAAAGCAGTAAACAATAGAGGTGTTATTACCTAACACCTAGGGGATTAGTATGCCTTTGTTTTACTGCTTTACTGCTTTAACTTTCTGCTTTACTGCTTTAACTCATGTTTTACTGCTTTAACTTTCTGTTTTACTGCTTTAACTTTCTGCTTTACTGCTTTAACTTTCTGCTTTACTGTTTTAACTTTCTGCTTTACTGTTTTAACTCATATATTTATTAACATTATGTTTTTTATTTTGTTTTAATACTTTTTATTTATTTTATTATTATTTTTATTTATTTTTATTATTTTTATTATTTTATTTTTATTATACTTAGTGTTATTTACTTCATGCCTATTGTTATTATTATTTAGAACACACATACACACACAAACACACACACACACACACACACACACACACACACACACAGTTATTATAATGTTTCACATCTCTGAAGGGCGCACGAAAAACGCGAAAGCGTTTCTACGATAAATGCGAAACGAAGTTAACACCCATCCGAACTGAACGAAGTACAAC
>JABUQX010032899.1:5000-12500 GCA_015478945.1 Trachelipus rathkii
ATAGTATTTATTGTCCGAAAATTTCCTTCATTATTCTTGGGTACTTCTGACACAGATGTTTTACCAGAATCTCGATGGCCACGAAGAGCCAATTTTTGCCGACCGCACAGTAATACTGTTTCATTTATTGGAACAAGTCGTTTTCTGTTCTCCAATACTTGTTGCTGAATTTCCTTAATTATTCTGTTTTGAATTGACAGTTCAGGTCTTTCCTACACATGCTCAAAACTCTCAGCATCAGCAGTACAATCCATGAGGTATTTTAGCGAAGCATGGCGAGTAAATTATTCAATTGATTTTTTCCAATTGAAGAAACCTTTCGAAATGAAAGCGTCAAGTTCCTGTGAATGGATACCAGCCTCTTCTCTGGAAAATAATACACAATATTTGCAGTATGAACCATTTTTCATCGCCGAATAACTAACCAATGAAAGTGTTTCAGCCAATGATACCGAAAGCGAAGCATATAGGTTCTCCTTTCCTCACTTTCTGTAGAATGTGCTTTTTGTACGTGATCTGTACCGGGAAAGATAAAATCTTCATTTGGTTTCGATACGTTGTCTAAAATTTCCCGTATTTCGCCAGAAGGTCTGGTTCTGGTTTATGTACAAGTTTATATCAGTAGGTCTGGATTCATTCTCCACAAATGGGGAAGCACCGAGTACTAAAGTATGAAAAGATTCTGTAGCTTTATAGAAGCACTATAAATTTCCTCATTCCTCGTTTTTTGCCTTTTTTATTGAAAATTTTGAAATGGAAAGCTGCTTGCTGTTTAACTCTTTTTTCAGCCATTTCAAAGTACCTGTTCAACTATATTAATAAATATTAACACGGGAACACCATACAAAAGTGAATATTCGCAGCTAATAATAATAATAATAATAATAATAATAATAATAATAATAATAATAATAATAATAATAATAATAATAAAATAATAATAATAATATATATATATAAAAGATTTTTAATAAAAAAAAAAGGAATAAGCAGCAGAAGAAGCAGAGATAACTATAAGGCCCTCTACAACTATAAGACCTGTTAGTATTGGAAGAAAGAACTCCCAGCACCCTCTACTCCAGCCTACAATGAGATTTCCCCTGCTCCGGCTCTCCATCAGGCTTACAAAAAGCTAGATCTTCACCTGCAAAAGAGGCGAGCTCTTCGCTGCAAAAGAGGCTCTCCATCTCTTACAAAAAGCCTAATCTTCCGCTACAAGAGAGAGCTCTTCCGCCTGCAAGAGGCCTAGCTCTTTGCATGCAAAGAGGCAGAGCTGATTTCCTCCTGCAAACCCGGGGACTGCAGAATTGGTGGCAACAACTTATGTTGTGGAAGAGAAAATAAATAACTCTCCCAGCACTCTTGACACTTCATTATTGGTGACCCTAGGAGTCGAACACTCTCTCCAGCAGCAGTTCCACAGAAGCAGAAGTCCTTCTCCTACGGTGCAGTCCCTCTTTTAGAGCTTCTTCTCCTGCCCCAACGGAAAACTAGAAGAGTGAGCTGATTGCTGCGCTATAATCAGTAGCAACTAACTATCAACATCACAATATTCGGCGCAGATACTCTCTTTTTATTGGATACCGGTGCCTCCGACTCAAAAATACCTTCTTCAATGGTGGCCAATATGTCCCTATTTTCCACTAATGTCAATTGTTTCGTAGCCAATGGCTCGCCTATCAAGTATCATGGTGAAATAGCTACATATATATAACGATCAAGAAGCTTCGTCGAGAATTTAATTGAACTTTCATCGTAGCTGATATCGCGATGCCGATATTGGGTATGGATTTTCTACATCATTACAACTTAATCATCGATTGTGGGAAGAATACTTTGCTAGACACAAATACGTCTAACACATCTTCAAGTCTCTTCCGCAGACGTTCCTTCCTTACAAATCAACACTAATATTGAGGACTCTCAGATCTCATCCTTACTTCAGGAGTTTCTTTTGTTAACTTCACCCACTGACTTGACGAACATCAAATTTAATTCACTATGTAGAGACTGGAGATTCTCCTCCAGTGTTTACAAGACCTCGCCGTCTTCCCAAAGATAAACTTAAAGCATAAAACAGCAAAGCAGAATTCGACACTCCTTTGAAGAATGAATCATCAGATATTCCAAGTCTTCTTGGGCTTCTCCGCTTCATCTGGTGCCAAAGAAAACCCCAGGAACCTGGAGGCCTTGTGGTGATTACAGATCTTTGAATGCCATTACTAAAAGGGATGGATATCCACTTCCTCACATTCAAAGTCTCTTCCAACGTCTTACATGGAATCAGCTTACTTCAGCAAAATAGACTTCAGAGGGCATACCCACAAATTCAATACGACCGGAGAAACATGATAAGACGCCATTACAAACTTCTATTCGCGCCTGTTTGAATACGTTTCTATGCCATTTGGTTTGAAAAAAGCTGGCCCTACATTTCAACTCATAATGGACTCCATTTTTCAGCATCTACAGTTTATTTACGTCTATCTCGATGACTTGGTAATTTTTTCATCAACTGAACAACATGAAGAACATCTCAGGGCAGTTTTCAAGCTTTTTCAAGAATTTTTTTTCAAAATCTCCTTAGAAAAATGTGAATTTTTCAAGTCATCTCTCAACTATTTGGGATATCATATATCTTCAGATGGACTTTCTTCTTCTTAGGAAAAGACGTCCGAAATTTCCAAGTAGGCTCTTCCTCGAGATTCAGCAGCTCTTAGAAGATTCTTGGGAATGATAGAATACTATTCCCGTTTTACCCCGTGTTTTGCAAAGATCGTCTTTCCTTTGTCAGAAAAAGCAAAACACCATCCCAAAGATAAGTCAATCACTTGGACTACAGAAGATGAGGAAGCCTTTGGTGAAATCAAGATTCAGCTTCAAAACGCCATAACTCTTCCATTTTCTTTGAGGATGTTACCTATCTTCAACTTGTCACAGATAGCAGCCAGACTTCTATAGAAGCAGCCCTTCATCAGATAGTTCTATAAATCTCTTTAGCAAAAAGCTATCAGAGCAGCAATGAAAAAACTCAGCTTTCGACCGTGAACTTCTAGCAGCCTACTATTCTGTTCATTTCAAGCATATGTTAGAAGGAAGGAATGTCATCTTGTGCACTGATTAAAAACCTATAGTCTCAGCTTTTTACAGTAGAAATCAAGCAAAACGTCATCGACAGCAACTTCATCTTTCTGTCTTAACAGAATATGTCTCTTCAATGACCTATCTTAGGGGTGCAGATAGCATTGTGGCAGATGCTTTTTCCCGGATATCCTCGGTAACAGTAGATACCTTCGATTTACTTTTCATCGCCCGTCTTCAATCAACGGATGAAGAAACTACCACTTTTCAGAAGCGTCTTCATTCTTATCCTCTACAAGATAATCTTCAAGTATGGTGTGATACTTTATCAGTTTTCCACCACCCTTTTTGCCAAAAGCTTGTCGTGAACAGATCTTCCACAATTTTCATTAGTGTCTCATCCTGGAGTTTAGGCTTCTCTTCGTCTTATTAAGACTAGGTATTTCTGGCCTAACATGGATCGTGCCATCATAATTTTGGTTTGCTCTTGTCAGCAGTTCCAACTTTCGAAGATTTATCGTCATACTAAATTCCATCAAATACCAAATACCGCCATACCATCGTCATCGTGATGTAAAATGTGTATGTGTGCTGGAGTAGAAAGGAATGAGAGGGAGAGAGCAAGAGCTGCGATTCTGATGAGTGACCTGTGGCACAGAGCTATGGTGGATTTTGTTTGTGTGAGTACTATAACTCTAATGGTTAAATTTAAGGTTGAAAAGGTCAAGGTATGTATGGTTGTGACATATGATCCATCTGAGGAGGATATTGATCAAAGTGCGACTTTCAGAGAAATTCTGAGGGATGTTTTGGATTGGGTGAGTAGGATCTTCAGATTGATTTTGCTGGCTGAAGTTAATGGCTAGATAAGGGATCAAAAAAGAAATGGTATAAGAGGTGGCTTTGGGGTAACGGGTGAAAATGAGAATGATAGGAAGGTGATTGATTTATGTGAGGAGAGAGAGGTATGTGTGTATGTAATACTTTCTTCCAACACAAGAGTTATCATAAGTATACTTGAGATGATGTAGGTAGAGTTGGTATTGAAGCAAAAGGTATGATTGATTTTGTGTTGGTGAAGAAGGGGATGTTGAAGTATGTGATGGCTGTTAAATCGGTGAGGGGTTAAGGATGAGGATATCGGATCATTATGCTCTTTTATGTAAGATTAAGTTAGTGGGAGCTTGTATGGAGTGTTAGGTGATAAGGAAGGAAGTGGGAAGAATTAAGAGTGAGAAAAGTTAAGCAAAACAGGTAAAAAGGAAAAGTATTTAAGAGTGCTTGCGTATAAATCAGTTGAATGTGAACAAGATGAAACTGAACAAATCTGGGTACAAACGAAGGAAGCATTTGTTAGTAGTGCAAAAGAAGTATGTGGATGTGCTAAAGTAGGAAGTAAGAATGTTATCAGTGAGTGGTGGAATAAAGAGGCGATGCAAGCGATTAAAAGTAAAAAAGAAGCGTAATTGAATGTACTAAAAGCAAATAATGAGATCTCAAATAATATAAGGTGAAAAAAGGAAGACTGAAAGTTGCATACGTAGGAGGAAAAATGAGATAAATAAATAGTTTGGAAGGAGGATGAATGGGGACTTACAAGGGAATAGGGAATAGGAAGCTTTTCTGGATGGAAGCGCGAAAGGTTAAGAATGAAAGTAAGGGAAATCTGCATAGAATAATGAAAGGGGATGATGCTTTCGTATCTGATGAAATGGATGTGAGAAGATTGTGGAGGGAACATTTTCGAAAATCGTCATAACTTGCTGTAATAAAAAAAAAATGATATGAATGTGTGTGGGTTTGATGGTGCAAGAAGAAATAGGTATTTTGGATGAGGTACTTATTTAGTAAGGAGTAGGTAATGAGTGAGTAGAGTGAGAAAGTTGAAGAATGGTAAATCTGCAAGCATAGATGAAATTACTGGTGAAATGATCAAGAATGGAGGTGAGATTGTGATTGAACGAATTTGGAAGCTGTGAAATAAAGCGTTTATGGAGGGTATAGTTCCGAGGGCTTGGAGGAGAGCAGTAATAGTACCCTTATATAAGGGTAAGGGAGATAAGGGAAATTGCAGGAACTATAAGGGGAGATTAGTTTTATTGAGTGTTTTGTAGGGACGAATATTGCTGGTATTCCCTTGAGCGCTCGAAACCAGTGTGGTCGAATGAACTGAAGGATTGATGATTGGTAAAGATAAGTGCATTTAGAAGTGATAGAATGCTTGTGTGAATTTTTTTTTTACATGAAACAAATGATTGAAAAATGTGAGAGACTAAGCTGAATAAATTGTATTTCGGTTTTATAAATTTGCAACAGGCCGTCTGACAGGTTTATAGGGAAGCTTCGGGGGCAAGTGTTAGTGTATATTTGTGTTTGTGTGTAAGTCTCTGGGTAGAATCAAAACTATTTTATGACGATAGTGAAGTGTATCAAGAATAAATAGAGTTGATAGTGATTGGTTTAATATTAATAGAGGTGTATGGCAGGGATGTGCTATGTCCTCCATTGGTTTTTAATTTGTATATATCCTGAGGTTATGACAACAGAATTAGAGGTAAAGGGGTGGCTGATAAGTTGTGAGAGAATTACGGAGAATGGAAGAGATTTTACTGTACTTTGTTGAAATTATATGCGGATCGATTTGGTTTTTTGTGTGTCGAATCTGAAGAGGGTTTGAGAAGGATTGGTAGAGGGTTTTGGCAGGAGGTATGTAAAATGAGGGATTTGAGAGTAAACATTAAGAATAAGAAATAAGGTTATGGTAAAAAATCATAACAAAATATATGTGTGAAGTCATGTGAGATAAAGAGCAACTGGGGCAAGCATCCGAATTTAGATATAAGTTGGATGAAAAAGGGAACGTGGATGAGCAGAGTGTAGTAGGAAAGTTAGTGGTGACAGAATGCTGTTTTGATGTTAAATCATTGTTTATATTAATAACGGTCCTCTTCGCTAGGGTTTTGCGCTGGGGTATGTTGGTTACTGTGTTAATATATAGTAGTGAACTATGGTCTGTGAATAAGAGGTTATAGATCTTGACGTACAATGTTGTTCAGATGGACAATCTTAGGAACGTGTTAGGTGTGAGAAGAATTGGTAAAATGTGAAATTAACGCATTGGGGAGTTCTGTGGTGTGAAGAAAGGCGTAAATGAGAAATTAAGCAGGAATACATTGAGATGATTTGGTCATGTGGAAAGGATGGAAGATAGTTGGTTGGTTAAGTGGATGTATACTGGTAAGTGTGCTGGAAGTCGACCGACTGAGAGAATCGAACAAAAGTTGATTGAGTCAGTAATGAATGCCTGAGAGAATAATGTGAGTTTGGTAAGGCGGAAGAAGGTGCATATCAGGGTGAATGGCAGGGTTTTCTAAGTGAGTATTGATTAGGGCTTTGCACAGGGGATGAGCCGCACATTGGCGAGATATCATAGTGAGGGTTCGTCGCAATCACGTGAAACTCTAAGGGGGGATTTTTCTAACTGCGACGAGCTCTGACTTAAGGATATAAATTGGACGGTAAAGAGGGGCTTTCTTTTCGACTTGGGTCATTTATTTCTACTATTTTCTGTTTTCGGTGCATGTAGCACCTCACAATCCCATGCTGAGGATGGAGGTAGATTGAAGTATAAAGATATTTATATATTTATATATATTATATATATTATATACTATACTATATATATAATATTATTATATAATATATATATATATACCTATATTATATATATTATATATATATATATATATATATTATATTTATATGGCCAGTCTCCATATTAGGGGACACCTGCATCTCAAAATATTACGATAGACCCAAAAAAAATACATTTTGGAATTCAGCGAACATTTTAATGCAGAAAAGTAAAATAATATTTAATTAATTATTTAATAAATTTTAAATTTAGTAACTTATTAGTTTAATTAAGCTTCTTACGGCTGAACTACACAATCTTACGCATGGCATTGTGGTTTTCTATTGGTAGCGAGAGCGCGAGAAAAAAATTAACTTTTTCTTGTGAATGAAAAACATCGTTTCTTATTCATGTTTTTGTAGTTTTTTCTTTATATATATACTATATATATACTACTAATAATATATATATAATATATATATATATTATAATATATATATATATATATATATTATATATATAATATATATTATATATATTTATTATTATATATGTTAGCTTAGGTGAGGTTAGGTTAGGCTAGGTTATTTTTACTATGGTTATTATATTATTATTATTACATGTTATTATTATTATTATTATGTCTCTAATACTTTTCATTATCATTTTACTCTCTCTCATAACTGGTCTCCATCCATTTTCTCTATACTCTATACCCATGAACTATCCACCATTCGTCCTCTTTTAAATATTTTCGGTTTTACCAAAAACTGTAATTATTTTAC
>JABUQX010032899.1:17500-25000 GCA_015478945.1 Trachelipus rathkii
AAATGTATCAGCGCACGACTTTAAATCAATCGACGATTTATATATATATAATATATATATATATTATATATATAGTATATAATTATATATATATATATTATATATATATATATATCTGTATATGGTATATATATATATAGTATTGTATATTATAGTATAGTATAGTATTATCTAATAAAACACTCGTTTATTTTAAGAAAAAAAATCGATATACATTGGAGTCTCGAAAGTATTTAGATGTGAAAAATGTAATTTTGTGTTTTCCGTTCTTTTCCTTTTTTCTTCTTCTTGTGTGTGTAATTCTTGGTTGTTTCAATGGATAAAGCTGAATGGCTATTCGCAAGGTGTATGGTTTTGTAGTTTATTAAATACTTTGCTTAAGCCTTAAGGGATATTCTTTTTGTTCAGGAAAATTATCTGAGTTGAATAGGTGTTAACCTCGAATATCAACGAGGCTCTAAGTAAAGATAATAACATATTTCACATAGTTTTGGTGGAAATCTTTCTTGTTAGATTTCAGCTGCCATTATCGAAAAGATTTTTTCATAAATAATGTGATATTGGTTATTCATTTTTTAAATGGTTCTTTTAATAAATTACAAAAGTTCGATAGTGGCACACTAAAATATTAAATACATAATTTTTTCATGTTCCTTACTTTAATCTGTCATATTAGCAAAGGTGCTATAGTTTAAGATGACATAAGTCTTTGGGATCGTTGTCGTGGAGAAATGAAACTGATTTCTTTGCACAAATATTTGGTTAAATATTTAATTGGACATATTTCAGAAGAGTGCTAAAATATGCAAATTTTTTCGCGACTTTAGAACTTTTAATTTTTTTATTTTCAATTCTTTTCATAAATTTTAATAATTATCAAAAGTTTCTAACACGCACGCACACACACCACACACACACACACACACACACACACACACACCACACACATACACACAAACACACACACACAACACACACACACATCACACATATATATATATATATATATATAATATATATATATAATATATAGTATATATATTATATATATATATATATATATATATATATATATATATATATATATATGGGGGAGGGAACGTACTTTTCCATAAAAAAAAGGCTTATTGTTTCATTTTTAATGACCATTTATTAAATGTTCTATGATCTCACTCATCTTTCCTAACATTATCACAATTTTATTATAAAAAGTTTCATTCCACCGATGATAAAAACATAATTTCAATTTGTATTTTGAAACTAATTTTATGATTCCTTCAGAATTATTCATAGATATATCGATTAATTATAAATGCATTCCTACTCAATTAAAATAAACGATTTTATCGAAATATAAAATCGAAGCTTTATGGAGATTAACTGTCCAAAACATTCGATTTAAAAAGTATGTTTAAAGGAGGTAAAAATAAGTCTTTTTTTTTATGCATAAAATTATTCACACCGTCGACCACTATTCAAAAATAACATTTTATGGATGCTATCCAAGGAGAGAAGATCGCTTAAATATCTTCTCTCAAATTTATTGAACAAATAATCAACATTTTTTATCGTTTTATTTATATTTTAATAAATATATTGAAGTCTGTTATTGACAAAGTGGTCAAGTCAATAAATTTTTAAATCGAAGTCAAATTTTGTCGCTCTCTCTCTTTTAAGCCATTTGCTCAAGTTGCCTCGTTTACGATTTTTTCACATTCATTTATATCGTTACTGAGGTGTCACACTAACACACACACGTTCATACACACACTTTTATTAGGCCTAATCGTTTATGGATAATAATTTTAGGCCGACATAATTTTTGGCTAGAGTCCATATTCGAAAGTTCCAAAAACGTTCATTGATTTATGAACAGAAAATATTTCTATATTCTTAGCTCCATAAATAAAGAACTTTTATCTTAGCTTAATAATATTATAATGAATTGTGCATAACTTTAATGCCTTACTTGCAAAAGTACTTTGAAATGCTTGAAGTAATACGATGAGCTACAAGAATTACGTTTTTTTCTTCTTTTTTTTTCTTTTTTTTTTTTTTTAAATTAAGAATTATGAAATGAGATTGAAGGAAATGGGTATTTTCGATGAAAATATTTCTTAGAAAGGTTATGGTTCAGGGTTATAAATATAGTCATATCTCAACTCTGTTTAAAAAAAAAAAAAAAAAAATTCCGAATTTGAGAAAATATTTCAGCTGCTGAAAATCTCAAGCTTAGATTGGTTTGGGTATGATAGCTATTAGTTCACAAGCAACTTTTAAAAATCGATTGGATAGGCTAGGATTATAGGCTTAGTTAGCATGCAATGTTGTTCATATTGTTTTAACATTTGTTTCAATGGATTTTTATTTTGAGGAGCGAGTTGGTAGTTAAAAATATATATTTACATGCTTGACTCTATTGGATTTTGGGTTGTACCGTTAGGTAATTTTCAACTTTTTTTATTTTTTTATTTTTTTTTTTAAATTTAAATTTCATGTACTAAGGAGTGGAACAGTAGTGGGTTGAAAAAATATTTATCAAGAAAATAATTAAGTACTTTATTGATAGTTAAAAGAAATGTGCACAATGTTTACTGTAGATTTTAAGAGAGTCAGGAATTAAATTACTGTTCATGTCTGAACTGAACATCACAACATTTAGGACGGAGCCAAAACGGAATTAAATCTGAAATCCCGGACGGACTACCGGTACACTTCTAGTATATATATATAGTATATATACTACTTATTATATACCGGTACACATATAGTATATATAGTATATATATATATATATCTTATAATATTATATATATATATATATTATTATAATATATAATATATATATATATATATATTATATGGGCCTGGTTCGTAATAACCCTTTGATATTCTAATCGATAACAATATAGATATTTTTATTGATAAATTTAAACTGTAGTACCTTGTAAATATGTATCCAAAGCTCTGAAATTGTCATAGCTCAAAACTGTAAAAGATAGAAGTTCCACTCGTATTTATGTCGCAATATATATCAATATTTCAAGATAAAAATGGTCCCGTAAAGGTTATACAAATCATATATGAGGTCTCATTTTGGCCAGGTAAAACACGACGGGCTAAGGAAGATGCTGCAGACTCTAATAAAAGGAGACATTTTCTCTGAGCTACGAAGGAAAACCCTCAATCGAAAAGGAAATGTGGAAAAAATGCTTTACTCCACCTCTTTTGAACTTTTTGAATTTCATGTGGATGGAAACAAAACAAAGTATGAAGATTTTATTTGAACAAATTCTTTGTGATATTGTTAAATTTCAGCCACCAAAATAATATATATATATGAGACTTTAATTTTATCTTGTTATTCTTTAATAATAAAAATTGTTTCGTTTTTATTTATTAAAATTAATTTCAATGCAAATTTCCTGAAACAAAAATTATAAATATTCTGTAAATATACTTCACATTTAATCAAAAAAATTTAAAAAAAAAATCGACAATGTTTAAATTATTATAAATTAAAAATATCGATATTATTATCGGGGTCATATAGGTAAAGTTTGGAATGTGATTCGATATATTGGAAAAATCGGAATTTAATTATGATATCAAATTTATTCTCCTTATCTAATCTTAAAATCTTTGTTGTTAAATAGTTTTTAAACTGCATTTTAAATATTTGATTTAGTGAAGCTTGAAAACTTTTTCTCAATTTTACGTTTTTTTTGTTTCAGTGTATTAATCATTTTTATCTATTGAGTAAATGTATGTTATAATATCATATAAATATTATATATATATATTCTGTAAATAAAATTATAATATATATTATATTATATATATTATATATATATATTATATATATATATATAATAATATCTATTATATATATTCTGTATATAAATATTCTGTAAATAAAATCTAAATATATATACACGTATAATTCTTCTATATTCTGTATATAAATATATATATAATATTATAGTATATATATTATATATATACGAGAGAGAGAGAGAGAGAGAGAGAGAGAGAGAGAGAGTTACTTTTTTTATTTGTTACGTTAGCTTTATGTAATTAAGTAAGGTTATGTTAGATTTTATTTTTGAATTGTTACTTTAGATTATGTTAGGTTATGTTAGTTATTTTAAGTTTTAGGTTAGGTTAAGGTTTTGTTGCGGTAGGTTCAGGTTAGGGTTGGTTAGGTTAGGTTTAGGTTAGGTTAGGTTGGTTTAGGTTAGGTTAAGGGTTAGGTAGGTTAGGTTATTGGTAGTTTAGGCTAGATTAGGTAAATATTATATTTTTATGATATTATTTTTTCAGGTATGTACGAATCCTATTCTTGATGCTGATGAAAGCATTCTTGCACTAAAGATAAAATTAAACCTGGGAGTATAAAGTAAAAGATTATTGGAGTTCATATAAAATATTGGAAGTCTTTGGTACAATATTGGTACAATAAAAAAGTGAATCAATCCAACATTTCGAAGATACAGTACAATATACATATATATATATATATATATTATACTACCCCCCTATATTATACTATTATACTATATTATATATATATATTAAATATACCCACTATATATGAATATATATATATATACTATATAACCTCATATATCACTTTATAACACGTCCCTGCCTCACTCACCTACTAATATTATACCACCCATTATACACACACCGTACCCTCACTACTACTTACACTACATATACACTTATATATAATATATCATAATACTTCACTTACAAGTAGTATATCACTCGTATCTATTGTGTGTGTGTGTGGTGTGTGTGTGTCTGTAGATGTGTGTATGTGTGTGGTCGTGGTGTGAAGCTTTCAATTTTATTCAATTTTTACTTCTTTCTGGTAGTATTTATATAACTCTTATCCTTTCAGTTAAAATACACAAGACAAAGAAAATCTAAACTTAGGCAGACTTCCGCTATTCTCCTAATTTATCGCATAATTTTTTGTTTCCCAACAACTTACTACAAGATATATCATACGATCGCATTCACAACACTCTACCTCAGACTCCTATTTCGATTAAACACTCATCTACCGAAGGGGGGGGGGGGGTCTATTCTAACGGAACACTCGCACCCCCTCCCCCCCCCCGCCTCCCTCCCCCCTACTCTCCCACCCATCCTCCAGCCTGACCGCCGCCTCCCCCCAGCCAATAAGGGCCTGGTTCGTCCACCATAACCCCCCTTCGCATAATCTTTTAATCGATAACTAATAATCGTAATAATTTCTTTATATTATCAAAATTTACAACTTGTCAGATTTTTTTTTTAAATCTTTTTGCTTGTTTCTTCTGAATCCAACTTACATATTTTTTATTTTTTTTAAAAATTACTAGCTTTTAGAAATTTAATTTTAAATAACTAAAAATACATTTTTATAAATAAAATGAATTAATATAAAAGCTTAATAAAGCTCATCTATATATTAAACAATCATTCTCTATTGTATATCGGGATCTAAGAATATCGAAAGGCCGGGGGGTTCACTTCACGAACACAGGCCCACTATACTATATATTACCTACTACGCCACCTACTACATATATATAAATAATAAATATAACTAATATATATCTCGCGTAACTACTACTCATATATATATCTATAATAATATATATTATATATATATAATATATTATATATATATTTCTTTATATTCTCTTTAAATATATTTTATCTACATTATACAGGGCGACTCGTGTTGTGGTTGATGGAGCGACTGCTTCCTCCTTTCCTGTTAATTTAGATTTACCACGAAATTAAAAACACTTTAATTAAAACACCATGCTTTCACATTAATGATAAATAAATCTGAATGCAAATTTTAAATGACTGTTTTGTAATAGGGCAGAAACGTAGATGGTTTCTTCTAATAATAAGAAATCGACTAAACTTTTTAGTTTCAAATTTTTTTAAAATGACAATAAGAAAGTTGCAGAATCTATTTTTTATTTAAAACGAAGTGTGGTGGGTGAGCGAAATCGTTTCTTCGTCAATACTTACTCTATAGTCATACGTACAAAATTATAACGTCTGGCAAAATTAAAACGTTTGGAAGGATAGGCGTGTTCACTTTGTAAATTGTCATACAGTTATTATTTTACAGTTGTACAAACTTCATTATTATTATTATTATATATTCAATATATTATTATTATGTATTATTATTATTCATTATTATTATTATTATTATTATTATTATTATTCACTTATTATTATTATTATATATATAATATATACCTAATAATATCTATACCTATATTATGCTACCACTTTTTATTATTTTCTGCTTCATTTCTTTCTTGTATATACAATACCTATATATATATCTTATACTAACCGCTTATACCTACTGATATACTTAATAATACTACTACTATTGTATTCAGAAGTTGGGTGCTTCCTTACGTTAGAAATATCACGTAATTCCAACCTTTTTTTCCACAATCTCTCAGAGATGCTTCTGTATTCAGGATGAAATTTTGGAGACTCGTTAAACAAAATAGATTTTAACATCCGACTGTAAACATGGCTTTATGAACGATAGACTAGCCATTGTAATAGAGTGCTCTTGAAAAAATAAATCTCAGACAACGCAAAGCACAAGGAGGCAAACAGACGAGCCAGCGAGGTTCTGCAAAGACTAACCTTGAAACTGAAATCCCTACTTTTTGTATTTTTGGCCGCACCGTTTTTGCTCATAGTAATTCAACACGTGATTGTTTCTATATATAAAAATTCCATCAAGAAATCCGCAGTGACGTTAGTTCTTCATAAAACAAGCCTGTGTAGTGACTCACAAATTACGAATTTAGCATTTAAGACCTTAGAACAGTATGTACCACCATAACTCGGACTACCATAATTGGAGGGAACTATGAATGTTTGTGAGGTGAAGAGAAGATCGTTAAATTCTTCCAATTACTACGAATTAAAAAGCTACTGAGTATTGAGTTGAATTTAAAAAGACTAACTGTTTATCCATTTTCTTAACATCTTGAGACTTAAATCTGAACTTGAAGTTTTATATTGTTGAAGATAGATTTCTATTCTCGGAAAGAAGCTCTTTGATTCTTTTAACTACAATTATGGAAAAAGGAACAGATCAGACTTATTTTGAAGAAACATTAAAGTTGGAAAAATTTTTAATAACTACTCCAATGTCATTTATTGAAGCTGAATGAGATGTTATTCGAGATTAAACAAGATGTTTCTGAAGTGTGTATTAACGAAATAAAGTATCATTGAAATTGTTCATTTACATTCGTAATAAAATTGCATAAAGAACTTTCTATTATAATCCGCGGATGAGTCTTTCGAAACCCCCGATCGTTCAATCTCCGAAAACAGGCACTTGAGTTAGGCCCTAATTTATTGCCATATCTGAGAAGAAAGGCATTGAAATAATAAAAAAAAGTAAGAGAGAACCGTCATCAAAGTGAGAGTGTGTGTGTGTATCAT
>JABUQX010032899.1:30000-40084 GCA_015478945.1 Trachelipus rathkii
TTATATAGAGTTATTATATTTATATATTTATTTTTTTAATTATTATTAAAAATTTAAAAATATAAATTTATATATTATTATAATATATTTTATACTATTTATATTATAGATATATATATGGTCATATATAGCCGTATATATTATACCTACAATATAACTAGAAAAAAAATAATAATAAATTATAAAATAGTAATTATATATTACTCACTCATGTAATATATATATAATTGGCGTTCGCGGTCCTCGAGGATACCACTGACTATATATTTTTAAAAATATAGTCAACTTTAAATTGAAATATATTATTGATATAATATATTATATATAGGCATACCACGCAACTAGATATATACTAGATATTATTAAAATAAAAAATTATATAAGTATATTGTAAGTGTAATGTGCAGCTATTTGAGTGAACGCTAACTAACACATAATAACAGTATATATATATAATTTTAATATAAAAATTAATCAAAAAATATCTATCATAAATCTCTTAAATTTTGTATATGAATATTTATTAAATAAAATTATCTTTACCATCAGTTGTAAATCAGTATGAACAGTACGACTTTAGTATATCTAATATAATATATATAATAGCTCAGGATACACTATCTATTAATTATATATATATATAAAAAAAATAATTATAATTTAAATTAATAAAATCAATCTTAAAATTTTTATTTATTTATACTATATATATATATAATATAGTGAGTTATATATATTATTTATTAAGACCTTTTATAATAAAATAAAACTTCTCATATTTGTGTGAAATGAATTCCATGACTATAAGCTTAAAAAGCCTCTAATTAGTCTAGTGAGTAGATATTATCTTATAGATCTATATATATATAATTTATAATTATTATATAAAAAGATATTTATAAAAATATAAATATATATATTAAAACTATAGTATAAATTTTTAATAAAAAATACACTTTCTACGTGTACGATGATGCTATATGAAGAGTGAAATTACCGACCACTAGAGACTAGCTCCATCCTTTATAGAGACGGAAGGCCCCTAACCCAATGAAACTGATGCCCACACAAAAACGAGACGACGATGTCATCATCGTTCTTACGATATTTCATCAACCCGCCATAGATGTGAATTCTCTCGCTTTCTAATTGAGCTCTTGTTTTTTAAAAAAAAAACACAAAACCTCTGCAATAAATTTAGGAGAGCAAAACCACGTAACTTACTGGGAGATGGTAGTAAATTTAGATAAATAGGCTCTCCGATAGATGATATGAGCATAGATTGAGGAATATCATTCCTGCGATCGTACGTATAACCGCCGACTCCTGAGTATAACTATGGAGGAGAGTGCATCAACTGGCAGAGAGATCAGTACGACCAGACCCTCAACACGCAAGACATCTCTCACGCCGTTTTTTTCTAATGGAATCACGATAGTTATATTACAGAAGAAAAACATTTAGAGAATAACACAAACATCGTCTTGTAGCGTCATAACACAACGCAGCAATATAAACAGATTTTTGGTTCCAATAAGTGTCACCCCCACCGCGTGATCACTTCAGGGGAGTGAGTTAGCCTTCGGAGGGACTATGCGGAGGATTACACATCAGTGGCCACGTTACACCTGTTGTGGAAGATCGAGTCTATACAGTATCACTGCGAATGCTATATTATCTGGAAGAGAGGCGCCAGCCCAGCGAACGACACGACATCTATAGATACAGCTGGCGAATGGGTTTGCAAAAATTTAAAATTAAAATACAATTATTTTTTTTCTTTATTAATAAATATGGAAAACATTCTATCGGTGGAGGTACACGGTACCAGGGTGAGTGACAATACAGTGCGTCGAACGCCTTGCGGAAATATTTACCGGTCGAGGCAAGACACTAAATTACAAAGAATCAATCATATTTTTGTCACATATCAGCCACAATTGAACGGGACTACGACTGGCATTTGTGGCCTAGAACACAGCCATTGGTGGACGGTCTCGACGATTGGGCAAAGGTTGCTTCTTTAACGTATTCATGCGAGTAGGTGTCTAAGACTTGCATCGCCTTGTAATATATTAAGAGTTGGTGCTGAGAGGAGTCTGTGAGAGTGAGCGACGTGTCGACAGAAGAGGGTTTACATAACGAATTTATTATAATGCTCAGAGAATATGTGGTCTTGAACACGTTGCTCGACTCGTGTTGGAGGGGGTCGGTTTAGGTTGGAGGAGAATAAACCTAAAAATTATAAGGCATAATCTCTTTATCGGGGCCTAACTTTGTGAGTTTGCATATGCGAATACAGTTGTGATGTGAGGCACGGCTTACTCACAGACACACTGCAACAGTGAATATCACATAATCAATACTTTCAAATAAAACTCAGGTGATGTCGTGCCATATGCCCCCTACATCGATGACTCCTTTACTTCCTAATTGATATGACAGATGAGATATATAGCTAATGCAAGCACGACACAAGGCCCAATTCTGTGAGAGTTCTTGAAATACTGTGGAGAAAGGACGACGTCTTAGACGTTTCTGGCAAATATATAGTACTTGCGAGTTTATCTAGTTAGAGGAGTTCCCAGCATAATAGAATTTCTCCGTAACCTCACAACCCAACAAGATCTATAAACAAATAATTATAAGTGCGATATCCTGTAAACGTCACGGATCTCATGAAACAGCTGGCAAACCCCTGCGTCACGGACCCTTCCGGACCAGCTGAGTTATAGAAGACATCCTTCCGTGAACACTTCGCACGTAGTCACTCGGAGAAGTTCAGATTCGCTATAACATAACTCACGACAGAGAACATTCGCATTCCATCACATTTGGAGAGTATCTATCCGAGATGATATAATGACATGATTCAGAGTCGATATAGGAGAGTTATCAAGCTGAAGATTATTGAACGTGTGCCAGAGAGGGGAGGAGTAGACTTACACATAATAGATGAGCGTATTAGAAGCACAGACCTCCCAACCACTCCTCACCTTTCGCGCGGTCGCTATATTAGGTCAAAAAAACCGTTAATTTCGTAAAATACACATTTCTCGTCTGTTCTAAGAACCCCAAACATCGCAGATACACAGTGAGTGAGACAACTGTGTAATGCAGCTCTTAGTCACTCAATCAAGCTTCTCTACAAACCTACGATTTTCGGATTGAATCACCATTTATTGTCATTGTCCTATAAAATGAGTTTACGCTCAGTTATCAATATCAACGATCTTATTAGTCAATAGTTTCTTAATTCTCACTTTCTATCTAACTCTTACTATAAGATAGATTCTCTCGGCATAAATTTTCATGTAGATAGTTTATATGCGAAACTGTGTGAGATAAATGATAACCATATTTGGTTTATATATATATATACATCTGAGTATACTTATTATAAATAAATAATAATAATTTTACCACTTCAAAATTTTGTTCACTTAAGTCATTTAATTTTGAACTCATATATATATATATATATGTATTACCTTAAAAAGTATCTATTTAATTTAATGATTTATAAATGTTAATTTACATATACAACTCGATAAAAGTGACATAAAGAAATAATATTTCATTGTAACATTAAATTAAGAATCCTAAAAATTTAAAACCTCTAAAAATAAATATTATATATTGAATGTTGATATTATCAAATTATTATTTTACTCTAAAATCTAGATGACCATGAGTCTATCAAGGATGTTGAAGAATATCTCACAGAACATGAGATAGAGAGATCATCACTTTGTAAGTATCAGATAATGTGTCTATTTAAATTTACCTAATAATGTCCATCGGAAAATATTGAATATGAACATATCTGTTACAAGCTTTCATATAGAAAAGGAAGTCATTTCTCAATATAAGCTAGTGGGCATTACTCTCGGATTTCACTCCTCAGGCTCACTCGACAATATGCTAACATACATATAAGAGAGAGATATAAAAGAGGATTACAGTCCATTTTACTCAAAGTGTGTTCGTTTTATAGACACACTAGTGCGATTATATTGTGCGAGTACACACTACTATGAGATTTATACACATAAGTTTATATTTTAAGAAGCATCACAAATTACTCACGTATAGAGAGTACAATCACACTCTGAAATAGACACGAAGAAGGTCTCAGTCAATAAGATTATTATTTAGTGCATATTGAGCGCGAGGTAGGGAAAATAGTGTCGTTTAAACTCCATACATTAAACTCCACAAGTGAGAATGATATAGCACTCTCTCTCACACAGTAAGGAGAAAACTACACAAGACGCAACTATTAGAGTCATCTGTATCACTTCCCCAAAATGAGAGTGAATAGAATGGAAAACAACTCACTAATAGATAATCTCGGAAACTCTGAGTGAGGTTGATTATATACATCATATAATAAGATCATATAAGGAAATATTATAGATGCTCATCGCGAAATCGGTCTCTTAAAAATAAATGAGAGATCTTCTCAGGATTAGTTGAATTTATTCAATTTATTTATATGTATATGCACTTTAAAACACAAAGAAGTAATCAAGAAATGTTTATGCACTCATTGATACAATGTGAGAGCAGCGAACTCAAGAACGAGATAACTCAAAAATAGAAAACACGCTTAGTTTAAGAACATAAAAATTACGTCTCATAGAGCACTAGCGACATAAGTATAGGTCAGGGAATATTCGATCATATCTCACACCATATATAAGTTTCATACAATCGTGACAATGTTTCTCTCTATCTGAGCAAAATTATCTCATCGTGAAATACAAAACAGAAACGTAAATACACAGTCAAATTTAATATCTCTAGAGAAAAGATATGAAAACAAACAAAACATATATTTGATATCGATACTCTTGTAAGTCATATCTATGAGCTACTCCTGAACTTCTCTTTATCGCAAGAGAAGACTCAATTATTCCAAGCCATATGCGACACTTCATAAAAAATACTGAAACACATTATAGCATTATGTAAGAAACATACAAAATTGACGAGTACTCTCACACACGCTTATGTAATTCATACCGTATCCTACATAATATCTCAGTAATTTAATCGCTATGTGTGACGCGTAGTCCTAATTAATACAAGCAAGAAGCATGAGGATGATGTATTTATGCGACTATGCAGGCAATTTCAAAATATATATTAAGGAAAGTGAAATCTCACTAGATAATAATAACATTTATAACGGTGAATAAAGGACTCGAAGTTCATTAAATAAATCACTACAGACACAAGAGCTATTTAGAAACATAGAATACATTGGTTCGCTACAGAGAATGAAACGAAAGCTCAGTTATATATATTGATATATATAAGTTAGAAAGATATTTACAGAACATTATAAAATCTATAAATGTGGAAATATTTATACTCTCAGTAATAAACTCACAATAACATATAGATAAATGTGGTTATATATTGATAATTCTCCCTACTATAATTATAATGTATTTAATAATACTATCCTTTATCATAGAATACAAGTTCTTCATCTCTAAAATAGTATTAAAATGATTCTACCAGTAAACTAAATTGCTATATCTTCATATATTATCAGACTAGAAAGAGAGCAAATATCAGATACTCAAGAGACTCGTAAATATACTGTTTATTCTCTGACCGTAGCTAAGAGTGCGGTTCTAACACACTTAGAGAGAGATCTCACAGATTTGAGATCATACTCCAAAAGCTTGGATCTCAAAGCTTTGGCTTCGCGTTCGCGTGATGAGCTCTCAAGATTCGATCACTCTAGTCTACAGAAAGAACTCGTTAAAATATACGATAGTTTTGTCACAGAAAGTGTTATATGTCTTCTACCGAGTATCCGTGTTGTTTGTACCTAGCTTGAGAGTTAACGCATTTGCTAGTTTTAGCATTATCGCGTGTTCGCGTTCACTCGACTTTAGCGTTCGCGTTCTGACTTGTGAGAATCAGCCTTACTTATTAATCCTTTATAACTCGTGCCGCCATTTGTACAGTATGTGTACATGATTGCTCAAGTTATTACTCTGATCGACAGACTCGATCTAATGTTAAGGACATCAGGGAAACTCGTATAAACTATGAGTATACATGTCTCATCATTTCTTATCTCTCTGACGTCTCTGACAAATATTATATATCACATACATTCATACACGTGCGATATACAAATCATATCTAGTGCTTAATATGAAATAGAGTAATAGTCAATATAAATCAATATACTTATGTAGTTAATATGAATAAAATATACTTAACTCAGGATATAAACATCATAAACATTAATAATATAACATCTAACATCTATACATATCAAAATCGTTTTAATAAGTATTCTGTGAGTTTATATTTCTATACATAATATAAGATTATATTATTCATGTTTTCTAAAAGTAAGTATATATGCTGTTATCTCGTTCGCTTTAGACTTGCGTTTCTTGATAATTTTTCTTATGATTACGCAAAATATATGTTTATCTTTTTATTATTTCTCTCATATACACAAATTACAGTCAATATATAGTTAATAGTTTTTATATCATTATACTGATTTATAATAATTATATTAGTAGTATGTTAGAGCCCTAAAGTATTTTTAAACAGAAAAAATTAGTTATATATATATTGAACTCACTAAAATATATATATATGATATATATATATAGATATTATACATAAGTGAAAATATATCATCTCTTACTCCATCTTCTCTCTTCTCACTCCAATATTATATCTTCATATACTCTGCTCTAACTTCATCTCTAACTCTCTAGTATTATATATATACTATATATTATATTATAATCTATATGCTATATACTATAAAAAAGTAATAATACTCTATAATACTTATCAACCATAACTATATAACTACCAGTTACTATACTTCCAAAATAACGTTCATATAAGTTATCTCATATATATTTAGGCTATTGATAATAATATATATATATATAATATATATATATATATTTATTATAATATATAATAATATATATATATATATATATATATATATATATATATATATATATATATATATATATATATATTATATATATATAATATATATTTATATATATATAAAGTATATAATATAAATCATATATATATATACCTAATAGGTCTATATAATATAATAATCAATATAATAGCTCTCATAAATATTATAATTTTTTTTTATCAAAAGTTAAAAATTTAAATAGCTATGTAAATCAAAATATATATATGATAGATTAAATTATTCATTACCTAGATCTAAATATAATTAATTACACTAACGTAATTTATATCTGATAGATATATTAATAGTCATGATAGGTAATATAGGCTGTGTATCGTACTCTCTTCATCATCATCTATACTCTCTCTCTACTAGCGTAAGCGCAACAGTTTAATAAATTGATAATATTAGGTAAATATTATTAAATTATAGTATATTTAGAATAAAACCCTATAGGCCCCTTATAAATATACATCAGGTTAATCTGATAAATGAGTATTAATCTATATAGGAAACTATATTCTATATCATTATGAAAATATTACTGAGAGATAACGTTCAGTGAATATGTTAACTAAAATAAATTATATATAAAGGAAAATAATGAATTTTCACATAAAGTGTTTTGTGAAGTGATTTTAATTTATAGTAATATCAATGTGAGTGGTAATAGATTTCAGCACTCAACGCTAGAAATGATTAGGGTGATAAATATAATTAGAATGAATTTCATAAACAAAGAACATTATAAATCCGAAGGAAGGTTTATGAATGGAAACTTGCACAATTACTTAATAGGTATGTTCGAACTCTCACATCGGCGTGCTGCTGATAAATGAGGACCATCATAGACCTCTCGATAGCCTTGTACACTGAAAGTTAAATCCCCCAACCCCAAAATGAAGAGTCTCGTCCTCTCGTAACATGCAGTATTGGAGAGTACTGTGTCTCAGAGCACACTGAGAGATGTAGGAGAGCCGTATCGTGATAATAATTAGTCTCATACTTGGCCCATTATGTACTCTGTTGTTTATTATCATTATATAATTTATAATTCCGTTCGCGAATTTCACTGTGAGCAATATTTCACAATCGTAAGCAAATATTTTGAATTAAACGTAGAAGCATACGAATATTATTTACTATGCATGGAAAATCTCTCTCTCAAATCGTGTCGCATGAGGGTATAATGAGTTGCATTTTAAATCATGATTGCTTTACAAGCGAATTACCTGATACAATACTGTTAAGATTTTTTATGGGGTTATATTTGATAGGCATAGGTGATGATAAATTAAGAAATCTTTAATACATAACTTTAGTTGGTCTAAAGCATCTCGGTTATATATTGATATCCACCTCATCCCACACGCGGTTGGCTTCAATCCCGGAGAATGTGCAGCTAAATTTCTCTTTACTTGTTATAATTATCACTTTTATCTTTAATTACAATCTCTTGATTTCATATAAATATAATAAATTTATTATCTTTACCTCTTTCTATTAAAATTAGAAAAGTGAGTGAGTTAATAAACACATTGAATATATATATATATATATATATATAATCATAGCTTTTTTAATTATTTAATAAATATAATAGTAAATATATTAAAATTCTAATATATAATATATATATATAGTTACTCAATAATATTCATAATATATTTATGAATAAATTATCAAATAAATATAATATAAATTTTTATTGAGTGAGAGAGTGAGTGTGAGTGTAACACTCATTAACTAAGCTGTAAATGTGATAATAACGGTAATACACAATATATATAATCACATAGAACTGGAAACGGACACATAAATAAAAAAATATACAGCAGAACGAAAAGATTCCTTTTCCTTATAAAGCATTTTAGTGCTGATACTTTGAGATAAACTTACCCTAGCAACATCAATAGGGTGGTCTGATAGGGCTACTTGTGATATAATATCTTCAGGACTAGTCCAATGCTTTGATAATGATATCTGCAAAAATAATCCTTAAAAGGTCATAAATGATACAGCATATACCAGTAAATCATTTACTCCTTATGACACATATTTCATTACAGAACTATAAAGAACAATATGTTATATGAATATACATGGCTTAATTGTCTGAGAGGTATTTCACAACGGTTGCTCATCCAATTATTTTGAGATGGCAACAATTAAGGTACCGGTATAAAACATAGGCTATAGCTACAGATAAATAATTACAAAATAAACTTCAGAGATTCCTATAAAATAGACAATTGTAGTTAACCCATTCAATAACAATAGAAATAAGTCAAAGGTATATAATAAAATGAGATAATAAATACACTATAACATTTAATGTATATCCATCCACTAGGGATGAATCAAAGAGGTAATGAAACCATAATCTAACAAAACAAGAATAAATAAATCATAATGGAGTCACCTGATGCTAAGGATGGTGATCTCCATTATATAGAAGATGGTAATAATAATGATGATTACCTTCGAGTAATTGAACAAAACTGTACAGAATAGGTTTACATACAAGAATTTGGTAATAAAAGCTGACAGAAACCACTAAGTTCAAGGGCAGCTGCAGATCTTGTTAATATAGCATATTGAAAGGCATGAGAATGTTAAATGAATCCAACATTTTAAAAAGGTGAAGTGAGAGAGAAAAAATGTTAGGAAAACGATTGAAAGCTGAAAACACACAAATTGAATGTTTGGGACTTGATGACAGAAAAGACAATGCAAAAAACTAAAGAAGGAATTGAACACAAATAGAAGGCATTTTCGTCATTTGTGCTTACAAATGGCAAGGAATGCTGGAGTTTGCATTCATTTTGTCAAATTTAGCACAAAATCATAAGAAATACTTACCAAAAGTAAGGAACTTCCTTAAAATTTGGTAAGGTTTCCCAAGCTTACAGAATTTGATGTTGATCTGATTAGAAGAAAAAAAAATATCAATATTTAAAAAAAAAAAAAAAAAATATTTATATAGGCCTATATATATTTTTTCTACTTATCAGATCAACATAAAATTTTCAGAGCCTTTATAGTCGAGTGAGATATCTTTTTTACTTAGATGATTTTTTGTATACAAAA
>JABUQX010032900.1:17500-20844 GCA_015478945.1 Trachelipus rathkii
ACAGCCGAAGGGAAGTACTTTGACTTGGCATTATGCAATACTGGGTTCTCCAAACAGCAACCCGCGGGCAACACAGCCTGCAAGCACAATAATTCAGCCAACGCAGTCATGTAGATTAAATATACGAATAATAATCATATTTTTATTTAAAGAATTATGAAACACAATAACTCACATACATAATGAAATTGAACATTTTAACTGTAATTAATGAATATGAAAATTTTATCCTAAAAATACATAATACATACATAGGAATTAAACTTAGTACATTATGGTTAATGAATTTATGCGGCTGTAATTTCACTGACACATTGCTGCAGTTTTTCGATCAAGTTTACTAGTATAAATTATTAAAGCAGCGACTTCAAATGCCCATCAGTAATTTGGTTCTGTAAAATATTTTTTGTATATTTTTATTTTGGAGAATGTTTTTTTCACACATGGAAGTTTTGCCTGAAAGCGGAAAAAAGCGACGAGCAAATTTTTCACTGATCAAACTGTGTGAATTGGAAGACTCTTATAAAACTTCCAGCAATGATGATTTAAATATTTTTCTTTAAAATATTCTACACTCAAATCAGCCATTTTCTATTTGAAGTTCTGAGGCAGGGTTTCTATATCGGCGTTAAAAGGATTTTGAAAAATCTTGATATCGTTTGCAGTAAGCATAAAATATGAAAAACGAGACGTTAAATTTATCTTTAAAGAAACCCAAGTCATTGCAACGAAACTATGGAAATGGAGCCCTCAGCTTACTGATTGAATGTTTTGGCATGTTTTTAAATGTTGTGAACATTTTTAATGTTTCAATGAGTTGAAACAAAAAAAAATTGTCCAGAAAGGACTTTAATAATGAGCGTATAAAACGGTAGAAGCTGATTTCTCCTTGTAGTTTTAAATTAAGATCATTCATATGTTTAGTTAAATCTGTATAGAAAATGATAACTTCCATAACCACTTCAATATTATACTATATATATATATATAAATATATATACTATATATATATCTATATATATATATATAATATATATATATATATAATATATATATATATATATATTATATATATATATATATATTATTATATATATAATATATATTATATATATATATTATAACATATATATACAATATATATATAAATATATATATAATATATAATAATATTAATATAAATATATATTAATATATTATAAATCTATATATAAATATATATATAATATATATATAAATATATATATAATTATAAATATATATAAATATATATAAATATATATAAAATATATAAAAATATATAAAATATATAAAAATATATAAAAATATATAAAATATATATATATATAAATATATATATATATATAATTATATAAATATATATAATATATATAAATATAATATAAATATTAATATATACATATATAAAGAGTCAATTATAATTATCTAAAGATTTAATTTATCTTAAAGCTTTAAAGATATTTTCTGAATAATATATTTTTTATATGAAATAGCTATATTATATATTTTTTTTTATAGATAAATATATATAATATATATATATATATATATATATATTCAAGTGATTGCTCAAACGGTCGATCGCGAGAGGCCTGTGGGTCGATCGCAGAAATATCCCAGTCATTTAAAGCATTTAAAAAAAGTGATATTTGGCAATATATTCGGCGCCGCATAGGATGGTGGATGTACGATAATTTACTAATTGCACAACTAGAAGAAAAAAATTGTAAGAACATTCCTTCTTTGCTTTTTCAAAAAAAATCGATGACAAGGGCAGTTATGAAGCCCTATGAAGCCGAGCTAAAAAAAATTCTTGAGGAATTTAAAAGGCGCTTTGCAGATATAAAAAACATAGAGGGAATTCTGGCATTCATGACTTACCCCTTCGCTTGCCTGGACGTGCAAGAAGTTGCTTCGGAAATTTCAAAGCTATTTGACATGGAGACGACTACAGTCGAAAACGAAGTTGTAAAGCTAATCTCTGACATTAACCTCAAAGCGAGAGCTGCAGACAATAATTTCTGGCTTTTTATGTCCGAAGATAAATATCCTTGCTTGAAGAAAGTAGCACTTCAGGTAACCGCTTTCTTTGGGTCAACATATTTATGCGAGTCTGCATTTTCTCAAATGAAAATAATCAAATCTAAATACCGTACTCGCCTTACAGATGATCACTTAACTTCGTGCTTGCGTTTAGCAATAAGTAGCTACACGCCATCTTTTGCAAAATACGCAGAGGATCACCAGTGCCATGCCTCGTCATCCCGACAATAATATTTTTCCTTACTCCGTTTTGTATTTTCTATTCTCTGTAGTAAAAATCCTATGCTCGTAATGTAGTTTGATTTGAAGTGAGTGACCTTGGTAAATTATTTACCCCGACCTATGGATACGTAGTTTCTACCTAAGAATGTATACTTAAAATTTTTCTTGGCAAGTGTCGATCACCGATTCTTTAAAAGTTTGTTGGTCGATCTTCATAGGCAAAAGTATGAGCACCACTGATATATATATATAATATATTATATATATATTATTATTATATTATTAATATATTTATAATATTATATTTATATATATATATATTTATTTATATATATATATATATATATATACGTAGGTTGGGCGTTATCTCGCGATAAATTAATCGCGATAATTTATCGGATAACGGTTTCGGGTTTATCTGCTATCCGCATAAAATCTTTTATCAATAATTATTTATAATTATAATTTGTATCGCGATACTTTTTGTTAATATATATATATAATATATTTATATACAATTTAAATATACATATATTTAATATATATATATATATTATATATATTATATATTATAAATCTATATCTATATTTATATATATAATTATGACCAGAATTTCAGATACGCACTGATATGCATTAAATATATCAACGATATCGTAAATCAGGCTAGCATTTAAACTATTTATCGGGTAGAAATAAAAAAAAAATTCGAATAACTTTCGAACGTGGTTAGAAACTTTTTGCATAAAAGACGTTGCTCTAGCACTGAAAATTAGATTAAATTCGTGTGGAATCAATATAATTTACTTCATATCAACGAATAATTTCGCAAAATCAATATCAAATTTCACACCAAATTTTACTCCATTAAGCCGCTAAGTATAATTTATACAATTTCTTCTATAATAAACAAATTTGAAGATCAGCACTCACATTAGTTTTAAAAATGTTTTGCTAACATTTTATGAAAAGATATTCGATCACACATAATGATGCGTCAATAATAATCGAGAACGAGAAACCGTTCCAGAATACTATACTCTCCTCACAACAACAAG
>JABUQX010032901.1:0-2500 GCA_015478945.1 Trachelipus rathkii
AGAAAGAAAGAAAAGCTCTTTATCCTGATTGCATCTTACCTGAATTAGCTAGGAAATATCTCTCTGCTCCACCTTCAAGTGTATTTAGCGAGAGAATGTTTAGCCAAGCAGGAAATATTTCTACAAGTAAAAGGAATCGCCTTTCTCCAACACTAGCTGATCAGCTCCTGTTTCTTCATCATAATTTAAGAGCATTTGATTTTAAATATTAGAGAATGGTTACCTAAATAGCAATGCATAAGCTATTTAACTTTCCTTTCACTGACTTTGTGCTTAACAATATAATTTAATTTTCTCAAAAAATTCTATTGTGATACTCTATACAGTATCGATAACAGCTGGTACATGCACTTTATATTTATTATTATTATTATATTATCTATTATTATTATTATTATTATTATTATATATATATATATATATATATATATATATATATATATATATATATATAGTATATATATATATATATATATATATATATATATATATATATATATATATATATATATATATATATATATATATATATATATATATATATATATATATATATATTTATATTTATTTTTATATATAAAAAAATATATAAAATCTATATATATATATATATATATATTTAAATGTTAGTTGGTTAAAATTTAAAAACTCTTTAATAATTTAAAGATTAAGGATATATATCATAATTTTTTAGTCTTTTGGTCAGATATGATGGCATGTAGTTTAAAAGTTCTTTTACCAATTCATTTACCTATTTCTGTATTGTATTTTTAAAGCTAGATTTATCAAAAGTGTATTTTTTGTTAGGGGTTGTCATTTTGGATATCAAACCCTTTTAAGTTGTTTATCAAAATAATTAGTCAGTTTAGTAAATGGTGTCATATAGGCCTATTCATATTATTATATATTATTATAGTTATAATATTAGTTATTATAACTTATTAGTTTGACTTAATATTATCACTACAACAACAAAAAATACTAAAATATATTTTTTACAATTTTGTATGAATCAGTTCTTCTAAATAAATTTAATTCATTAAATGTCTTATTATTACTTTCAATGAATTATAACTATTTTTATTTTCAAAACTACCTTTTAAAAATATAGGTCTCCGGCCGGAGAAAGCCGGAGACTAGTGGTCTCCGGCCGGAGCCGGAGATCTTTAAAAAGGCCGGAACTCCGGCCAAGCCGGAGCCGGAGATCCGGTGCATCCCTAATATATATATATATATATATATATATATATATATATATATTATTATTATTAAAAATTGACTTAAAATATATTTATATATTTATTACATAAAGATATATATATATATATAATATATATTTTTAGAGAGAGAGATAGATTATAACATATATATATATATATATATATATATATATATATATATATATATATATATATATATATATATATATATATATATATATATATATATATATATATATATATATATATATATATATATTAATTTATTCCATTTATTTATAAATTTATATACACATATATTTATTATATATATATATATATATATATATATATATATATATATACATATACACACATACATATACACAACATACATTTTTATATGTTAATATTATATATTGTTATTAGTTATTATTGTTATTATACATATATATATTATTATTATATATATATATATATATATTAGTTATATATATATATATATATATATTATATATATATTATATATATATATATTATATTATTACATATAAATTAAATATATTTATTTAATATTTCAAAAATAAATGCAACAAATATATATATATATATATATATATATATATATATATATATTCTTGTAAATATATATATATAATTATATATATTATTATTATTATATATTATTATTATTATATATTTATTTATATTTCATTATTGTAAATATTGACATATGCTGATTGATGGCAATTGTAATTTATATATATATTATTTTTATTATATATATATATATATATATATATATATATATATATATATATATATATATATATATATATATATATATATATATATTTAAAAATGCAAGAGAATGAATGGTTTCATATATGAATCACTCACTGTATTGCACATATTCTAACATTTGAATTTCAATAGGCCTACAACACTCGAAAAAGAATTTAGTAATTTTTAATGAAACTTAAATCGAATACGATTCCAATATCCCCGTATTTATAAAACTAACAGCTCAATTTTATTAAAAACACAAAATCAGTAATAAATTAATATAATAAATAATATGAAAATCTTATTATTAATTTTATTTAAAAATCAATTTTTGATTTTTTTGATTTTTTTCTATTTTTTCAGATTCGTAACGTCACGCGATATATAATTTGTAACTTGCAAATTATATTTCACGTGACGTTACGAATCCAAAAAATCAAAAATATCAAAAAAATTAAAAAAACAGCTCAATTTTATTAAAAACACACAAAATCAGTAATAAATAATATGAAAAG
>JABUQX010032901.1:7500-10000 GCA_015478945.1 Trachelipus rathkii
TATTATTATTATTATTATTATTATTATTATTATTATTATTATTATTATTATTATTATTATTATTATTATTATTATTATTATTATTATTATTATTATTATTATTATTATATATAAAAGCATTATTATTATTATTATTATTATTATTATTATTATTATTATTTTTATTATTATTATTGTTATTATTATTATTATTATTATTATTATTATTATTATTATTATTACTATCACATATAATACAATATTATTATTATTATTATTATTATTATTATTATTATTATTATTATTATTATTATTATTATTATAATATTTTCTTATTTTTCATAATAATAATAATAATAATAATAATAATAATAATAATAATAATAATAATAATAATAATAATAAAATAATAATAATAATAATAATATGAAAAATAATAATTTGAAATAATAATAATAATAATAATAATAATAATAATAATAATAATAATAATAATAATAATAATAATAATAATAATAATAATAATAATAATAATAATAATAATAATAATAATAATAATAATAATAATAATAATATTTAATTTGAAAGCGTTTTAACAAAAATAATTATGACAATATGAAATTTAAACTGATTTAATAGATAATTGAAATTGGGCTACTAATTGCAACACAGTATCATCTTCTTTGAGTGACAAACAAACAATAAGTTTAGTAACATTCAAGTAATTGGATTTAAGAATTGCAAATATTATAAAAAATATTATAACAATTATAATACATTTCAAATGGTTACTGTACCTATAACAAATACTATTGTTGAAGTATTGGAAATAGTAATAGTAGAAATAAATATAAAATGATAATACTAGAAATGGTTGCAAACAACAGATAATAATAATAATAATAATAATAATAATAATAATAATAATAATAATAATAATAATAATAATAATAATAATAATAATAATAATAATAATAATAATAATAATAATAATAATAATAATAATAATAATAATAATAATAATAATAATAATAATAATAATAATAATTCATAAAAATCTAATAACAGGATTGCTACTTCTACTACTTTTACTACTACTACTATTACTAATACTACTACTTCTACTACTACTATTAATAATAATAATAATAATAATAATAATAATAATAATAATAATAATAATAATAATAATAATAATAATAATAATAATAATAATAATAATAATTATAACAATTAATTCTTTGCCATAATGAATTCTTCATTCCCAGTATGAATGGAAAGAATGAATGGTTTGTTTTGCAAGAAAATTATTGTTTTCTTGGTGGAGGATGATGAGATAACCCGTGATTCTCGTTACCTGGTGAAAATACTTATTCAGTAACAGTTGAAATGTAATAATACATTTCAAGTTATATATATATATATATATATATATATATATATATATATATATATATATATATATATATTATATATATATATATATATATATATATATATATATATATATATATATATATATATATATATATATATATATATATATATATATATATATATATATAAATATATTATATATATTTATGTTATTATATATATATATATATATATATATATATATATATATATATAGATAAAATAACTCCTTGAGTGATTCTTCACTTACCAGGATTAGATCCCGGGCCCTCGCAGACGGTATGCCAAGCGTGTTACCACTTGACCAACGATGAGCTAAAAAGATACGCGACTTCAACCTATGAAAGAGTGCTCTATTCAATAGGAATATAAATGAATGTGGTTTAATTCGCAATTGGACAGATAGCTGTAAATATGTATATATATATTTATATATATATTTCTTTCAGATAAAACTTTTATAGCAAATGTATATGTTTTTAAATATAGACATATTTATATATATAAATTTATAGCAAATTTTGACATATATTATTATATATATATATATATTTATATATAAAGAAAGAACTTAATAATATATTTTTATATATATATATATATATATATATATATATATATATATATATATATATATATATATATATATATATATATATATATATATATATATATATATATATATATATATATATATATATATATATATATATATATATATATATATATATATATATATATATATATACATATAGTTTGTTTATTTATTTATTGATTCAGTTATTTCCCAACTTGTATAATTAAACTGATAAATAATTAATAAATATATTATTTCCTTTTCGTTAGATTTAATAGTTATTTAAATTTGTATGATTTATGTTGATATATTCTTCGTAATAAACATTCGTAAAAGATTCTAATAGTTACCGTTGGAACTGAATATAAATTAATCCTTGCTTGAAGTCTTGTATGAAAATTGTCCCGTATTGGGGTAAGTGAAAATACATTTTTACCTTAAATTTTACTGTTTTGTAAAAGTAATTACTATCATATTTAACAAAGTAACTATTAAATTTAGATAAAATGTTTCTAAGTGAAATATTAT
>JABUQX010032901.1:37500-40000 GCA_015478945.1 Trachelipus rathkii
AAACATGCTGAATTATTAAAGTATAGCTGCATTGCTGATGCCAATAACGATTTATGTACTTAAACAGTTACTAATATGATAAAAAATCCGCATATACGCAACGTTAATAAATTTTCCTAAGCGTAAACATGCTGTATTTTTAAAGTATTTCGTTTTGTTGATGCCATTAACGATTTATTTATCGAAACAGTTACCAAAATGATAAAAAATCTGGATATACGCAACGTTAATAAATTTTCCAAAGAGTAAACATGCTGTATTGTTAAAGTATTGTTGTATATTGCTGATGCCAGTAACGATTTATTTACCGAAACAATTACCAATATGAATAAAAGTTGGCTTTACGCTACGATATTAAATTTTCGTAAAAGTAAAGATTCTGTGTTGTTGAAGTGTTTCCCAAACCTTTACATTTATAATTAAATTTCTAGAAATTTTCTCTGTCGTATATTTTATAAAAATTATTCTGAAGTCTACATTTATATTTAAGCTGATGACAAGTTCTCAGAAACTTTGCTGTTATGTATTATGCACATGTATTACGTTATCAACAGTTCCAATTACAGGTTGATAGAAATAATGTTGAACGCCCACTTCCTACCAGAAACATTTAACATTTCATTGAATCCGTTCCAAAGTTTTTGAGTTTTAATATGATTCTTCAGAATATAATATACAGCATATTTATTTATTTATTTTATTTTACATATCACCATTTCCTGTATGATTGCAAGGTGATGTTTATGGGTGATAAGCATTCACAAATATCGCCGACCATTCACAAGAAGGGGGTTTTCAGCCATTTATCACCAGAGGAAGAAAATTTTGAACCTTTTCTTCATATGACTCGACTGTTTCGAGAAATTCAGTTTCACCTCCTACAATTTCAAATTTCGTTCCTTTTTTTATTTTATTTTTGTATTTAATAGGCCTAATCCAAAATTACCAAAAAGAAATGTTAAAAATTTTGTAGCCCCTCCATCCCAGATTTCAAAAGTAATTAATTTAAATTTTTATAATTTTACATTTCTAAAATGCCAAATTGTGAACGACTTATTTCTTTTTAAGTTACTGCTGTTTCTTCGAACCCAAAGCCTTCTCTTTTCTGAAAATAACTTCTAAGCATTTATTCAGTAGACTTTTCAAATTTTCATTTCTTTTTACCAGTAAAATATTTCAGATTTCTTTCTCTTTTTTCAATCTCTCTCTCTTCTGTCCATTCTGTTTTTTTTGCCTCCCATCGGGTTTCCACTGCGTCCACTATCGACGACGGTCGAAACACATACAGGATCTAATAATAATAATAATAATAAATCAATAATAAATACTATATCCATTAACATAAATCCAATAATAATCAATAATATAATAATAATAATAATAATAATAATAATAATGATAATAATAATAATAATAAATGATAATGATAATGATAATAATAATTATAATAATAATGATAATGATAATAATAAAAATAATAATAATAATAATAATAATAATAATAATAATAATAATAATAATAATAATAATAATAATAATAATAATTCTCTTTATTTCCTTCTTACTTATTTTTTTACTTATTTTTCTCGTTCATGAATTTTACTTAATGATTTTATTGTTTATATTTAAATTCCTGAATTCAAATTTCAGTAAACAAAGCCTCATATTTATTTAATTTACTCACTTATAAATTTAAAATATTACCCCTAATTATTTAAAATTGTAATTATTTATAATTATTTTAAATATTACCTCTAGGTCTCTATAATTATTTAAAATTGTAATTATTTATAATATTTAAAATATTACTAATTCTCCATAATTATTTAAAATTATAATTATTAATAATTATTTAAAATCTTACCTCTGTCTCCATAATTATTTAAAACTATAATTTTTATAATTATTTAAAATACCTTTAATTCTTCATAATTATTATTTCTTTTTACCTGATACCACCACTCACGGGCAGGGCCCTTTTCAAAAGGAGGGGGCAAAAAAATAAATAAATAAATAAATAAAAAAAAAATTACAAAAAGAAACAAAAATTAAAATAATGGAAAGTAAGCCAACCCTGTCCCTTGCCTAACGCAATTCCCTCAGGTGTGCGCAGACGCGGGACTTAAATTGAGGAAGATTAAATATTGCAGGGAAAATAGAAGAAGGCAAGGAGTTCCACAAAACAGATGTGACTAGAAAGAAGGAAGCACCACAACGAGTGATCCTTGAGTGTCCAATATTCACACAATTTTCGTGTGAGAACAGGGCACCTCTTGTGTTACAAGGGCGACGCAGTGGTGGAGGAATGTGAGAGGTCAATTCTCTCGAGCACCTGCCGTGGTAATATCTATAGAAAAGAGATAGGGTACCAACGTCAAGTCGCAGAGAAAGAGGGTCAATGGAGCCAGGAAAGTAGTGGGCGTTTATAAGCCTCTTAGCTTTAGCTTCAACTCTTTCCAAAAGGAGGGTGGAACCGGATCTACCCCAAATATGAGAACAG
>JABUQX010032902.1:0-12500 GCA_015478945.1 Trachelipus rathkii
TAATATCTTTTTAAAGAGTTAAATTTCCAAAGTTGAAAATCTTTTTACACTTACCCTAACTAACTTTTCGGAATCGCCTCTCCACTTGGAGACCAGTGTTGTTGCAGATATATTGAAGAATGTCGTTCTACATTCTGTTGCAACGGCTTTGGCTAACAAGGTTTTACCTTAGGGTAAGATTTTGATGTGAATTAGTAACAAATTATCTTTATTGTAATGATGTTGGTATCCTTGATAAAAAATTATGGGGTGACATAAAAAGGGAAAATTAGCATTGAAAAAAGGTAATTAAATATTACGAAAGTTATGCAATGGCTTTAACAATGACAGAAATATTCTTAAAATAGTTAGAGGTAGTGCTGTAACTACCTCATGAATTTGTGAGTTATTTTTAACTTTTAGGTTTAGTATTTGCAAAATAAAAATAAAAAATGGTACCAATTTTATGACTATCGGCATTTGAGAATTAATATATTACATTATAGTTCTGCTTTGAAACTATACTAGTAACAGTGCCATTGAAGGTAAAGATATACCATCAGAAACAGATTGCTGAATTTAGATGATTAAGAAGGCTCTTTCATAATCATTGACACTATGGAATAAATGTTTTATATATATAGTATATATTAATATATATATATATATATATATATATAATATATATATATTATATTAATATATATAATATATATAATTAATATTATATATATATATAATATATTATATATATATATATATATATATATATATATATATATATATTAATAATATAATATTTATATTATGGTATAATATAATAATATTACTTATATATATTATAATATATATATTAATATAATATATTATAATATATATATATATATATATATATAATATATATTATTATATAATATAGTTTATATATATAATATAATTAAATATAATTAATTTAATATAATATATAATATAATATTATATATTATATATATAATATATATATATTAATGATCAGTTATTATATTTAATTATAATTATAGTAATAGTGAGTGAGGTAATTTTAGTGGTGCATAGTATTCACACTGAAAGTTTATGTAGTATAGGTTACGTATAGATTAAATTAATATAAACATTTTATTATACAGACTAGTTTCGGGTGAATCCAAAGTATTTTTTTACAATTGAGCACATTTATAGAGTTTATATTTTCAATTAAAAAAAAAAAAAATAACAAAATAAAAAATCCATAATTTATATAATATATATTATATACTATAAATATATATATATATATATAATATATATTATATATATATTAATATATATTATATTTAATATTATATATAATTATATATATATATAATATATAGTATATATAATATATATATATATCACTATATATATATATATATATATAATAGATCATTGATATTTATGATTTATGATTTAAAATACAAACGATTATATACTTACCTTAGAGTAATATCACCTTGAGACTAATTAGATTATTATCAGTTGTCGGGTATTATCTCTTGAATAGGCTATAATTATATATTATATATATATATAAATATGAGTATAATATATAGTATAATATATTTATATATATATATATCTATATATATATATATACTATATATATATATATATATATTATATACACAAATAAACAAGCAAAGCATTATGATCAGAGCACGGATTTAATTTATTTTTTTATTTAACAAATGCCAATTTATGTCATGTTTACGAAGATGATGACTTTTAAAAGATTCACACGAATGCAATGAAACCATGCATGAGAAGAAATTCAAGTAATAGCTTTACAAATAATTCTGACTAATAATTAGCATGAAATGTAAATGCTAAATATATTAAGTAAAGCAGGAATCCTAATGGTTTACCCAGTCCTAAAATATTTTGACAGTGAGATTAGGATCAGAATAGAGGGATTGAACCGATATTAATAGAACTATTGAGCTTTCAAAGGGGAGATTAAATTTTTGTCTTCTTCTCCAAATACAATTGCAGCACAATCTTTGATCAACGTTGACAAAAAATTTATGTAATTAGAACTGATTGTTTTGGAACTCTTCTTTTTAGAAGAGTGAACTTTTTAAAAAAAAGCAAGAAGTCTTACAATGTCCTTAACAAGAAAAAAAAATTCATTGGTAATTGCATACGCGTGTATGCTGCAAGTGCAAGATTGACAAAATATGAGCAATTAACGAGATTATTTTATTAAATATTCCTATCTATGATTTTTTCTTCTATAAGTTCATGACTCATCCTGTTCAAGAATTGGATGAAAAATTTAATGAAAAAACGTTAAGTGGCTTTTATCAATAGTTATTTCTAAACCTCACAGATAACTCATAGTTACAAATCAAGATGTTTATTTTGATTAGCAATTAAAACGGGCAGCGTCTAAAAAGCTGTTATAGTCGCCTATATAATAATCAAGAAGTTTTAAGTGAAAATCCATCTTTTCAAACTCTTTAACTGTAATGCGAGCATATAAATGTTAAAGAAAGGATAGGATTCATGGTTGTGCTGAGGCTAATAATGAAATTTTCATCTCACAAATGGAAACTGTCATCTTGTTAGTACTGATTTAATGACATAACCTATATGCAATGTACAGTTTCTTTTTACTTTTAAATTTTAAAACCAACACCCAAGGTATCTATTATTGCAATATCTCTAGCTTTATCAGTGAACAATAATAAAGATTTATCAAACTATTATCTGACTGTTATAAAATAGCATATTAATTACTCGAATTGAATGCCGGAGACATATTTTATTTTGGATTCTAGGACACGTGGAAACTAACGCACTTTATGGTTAGATGGCTGCAACAAAGTATTCTTCTGTTTATAGCGTTATATATATATATATAATTTATATATATATATATATATATTATCTATATATATTATTATATATATATATATATTAATATATATAATTACATATATATCTATATATATATATATATATATAATATATATATATATTATATATAATTCTCCTTTGTGTTTGGCTTCGTCCTGCTCGGACGTTAAATGAGTACACCCCTCCTTGATTAGGGCTCTGCCCGTGAGTGGTGGTGTATATCTGCAAAAAAAAAAAATGATACTTTTACAGTGATTCACACACAACTCTAAATTTAATATATCGGAAGACACTTTGAATTTTTGTAAAGGACTGTTTAGCCTCGTATCATGTTTCAAGATTCGTCATGAATGTATGAACATGATGGACGAGAGCAAATTGAATTGACTAAATCAAGACTTTGTCCTCCATTTGCAGTGTTTTTCGAGGATATCTTCCACAATTTGAAATGCGTGGCATTGTATTAATTGGTCAACATGAATTTATTGTAAGACATTTTTAACTGATTTAACCACAGGGTCGGAGTCGGGGAGCTTATGCGAGGCTTAACATAATTGTAGGAAGAAAGCCGGTGGTGGAGTTGGAGAATAAAAATATATTTATGTTTCTTGGGGCGCTGTACACGAACATGATGCTTAGTTCCTTTATTTACAAGTTTTAACATTAAATTTTAGCCTTTAGTTTTAGCTCTTTAATTCCTTTTAATATCCTTAAATATCTTAAATAATTCGGTCTGATATTCCTACTAAAAATTATTTTTTAGATCTGAGTCGGAGCCGGAGCTGCAGCTTTGAAATAAGGTGGCTCCGGAGCCGGTGCCAGAGTCAAAACGAATGCACATCAGCTCCACAGCCATTGAATTACCTCTAATTTTTTATCATCAGAGAAATATTATAGCAACCCCAATTGTTCTGACAAGCCGTTTACGTTTTGCATTTGTACTTAAGAAACGTAAGAAAATGCTTGATATTGTGTTTGTTTTTGTCAAACTTTGCTCAAAATCGTAAAAATATGTTCACCAAACGTAAGGAATTTCCTTAATTCTGTAAGGTTTCTATTTTACACAGAATTTTATTCTATATTACACAGAATTTAGGAAATTCTTTACGTTTGGTGAGAATTTTTTTTAACGATTTTGCGCTGTTTGACCAAAGCGAACGCAAACTCAAGCATTTTCTTATGTTTCATAAGCACAAATGCAAACACGAAAACGGCTTTAATTTCTAAAAGAATTCTTGCTTGAGCCTTTTCCGAATGTTTACATTTTTCTCATTTGAGAAAAGTTTATTTAATTGAAGTCCTTTCATAATATACACCTGTATGTGCAGTAGAGTAGGATTGTTGCACCAGTCAAAGTAGTTTCACATGCCATTGCCTTGTCGGGTCTGCGTATAACAGTATTACCATCAGTAGCTTCACTGTGGTTAACCCCAATTAACATGGTTACCCTGCGGTCATAAAAAAGATCTTTATCAAAGATTGTACAAATTATCCTTATTTTTAGCATTCACTTTAAACTTGCGAGTTTACCATAAAATACGGCTAATTTTCTGTGAGCTTGTCCACTGTCAACTAGAACGCTTGATATATACATAGAGCTAATTTGCAGGCTTCCCGAGGCAACGTTTCAGCAACCTTGCTGCACGTTTGAAACAAGTCTAAAATGCTGTCTGGGCAAGTAAAACTAAAAGTTTTCTATTTTGATGATTATAATAATCTTTTCGGGCCATATTAATTCAAACGCCAATACTGTGAGTACAGTAAGTTACTCCCAGCCTTGGAAAACATATCATCGATAATGATATGAGCCTTGTCTATAATCATTCACTCTATACGCTATAGACGCTCCCGACGCGACAAATCAAGAATTAATAATCCTGGCGACGGCAAATAGCTGGTTGGATCATGAAAAGGTGGGGGTGGGTGGAAAGATGATCACTCCCTTAAGGTGATGCCAAGCCCTTAGCGCGGGCGGGAAATGATTAATCTCCGTGCATGAATTTCAAACGAATACACACTTTAGAAAAGTTTTTAGATTATCAGGAAATATGTAAATAGAAACTTCGTGCAAACTTTCTAGGATCGACGAATCAAACAAAGAAGAAGCACTAGGATAAAGAAAAATTAATTGGGGCTGAATGAACGCGGAAGTGTTATTCACGAAAAGGAGAATCAAATGGGGGGATTGAGCAAGCTCGTACGACGCGGCCGAGAACGCGAATATCAGTAAACATTTAGCAATCTGGTCGGAGCCGGAGGATGCTATTTATGTAATGAATTTGATTTTGACTCGGAAAGGAAATATTATAGAACTAGGCTCTAGGATAAAAATAATTTTATTCACTTATTTCGTTGTTCGAATAAATAATTCGGCAAGAAGTTCCCTGCCGTAAAAGCTTTTGTATAACACAGTTCGCCGATGCATTAGATAACACGGCTCTAATGTGGTAACCAGTGAAATTGTCTCGGTTCCTGGTAATGGAGCTCTTGAGTACGGTATAAGCTGATCACTCGGTTACTCACCGACGGGGCTGTCGAGGGGCCCTACAGGAACTGCCTGATTTGGACGGAGTTTACGATAAACGTAGTAAATTCCTGCAATCAAAATAATAAGGTAAATGATGAATACAGAAATCCTGATAATGAAAAAAATAAAAAATTGAAATCTAGTCCAAGTTTGGCTAATTCGGGACTAATAATAAAAAAAAAAAATTCTTGGTTGAAAACAAAAGTTTTTTCGTGACCCATCAAAAAAATTATGTTTATCACTACCGATGATTGGGGCTATGGATAAACACAGTATTAAATTTCAACTTGGAATAAAACATCTCCTCTTTTTGAAGAAAATAATCCCTCCTCATCACTATCAGAGAGGTCGAAGAGTTTAGATCTTTCCCGATGGAGTTTCTGAATTCTGCGGAATAACCTTTCGTTCTCTGAATTCTCAATAATTCTTTAAAATATTTGGAAAAGGGAGAATAATGCACCAGTGCCTAAATTTGGCTGTTTCAAAAGGGCAAGAATAGAAGCGGTATAGACAAGGAAAGGAGATTAAAGGTATAGTTTTCCAACTTTAAGAGAGTGATAAGGTAACTGTATGTTAGATTTATACATTACATCGACATATAAGTGGTTGTTTAAAAGTATGGCTACGAGATACAACTTGAATAATCTACTATTTGAATGTATATAGATTTTAATGGTAAAGCAAATGTAACTTATCTGTTGAGTGCTTTGCAAATAATCTTTCTGAAACTTGTGGCTTAGGCTAAATTTTATTGTTTATGGGTTTACAAAAAAAAATGCAATATTGTCAAAACTTCCAGTGATTATAACAATAGAGTTGATGATTATGTAAATGGAATGATATTACGAGTGGCATAAAGGGTTTCTTCGGAGAAGGGTATGATTGGTGGATAATATGTAGGGGTGATTTTCTTGGATATAAGACCAGGAGAAAGTAAGAAATTGGTAGAAAGTTTCACGGTTGAGAGGAAGTATTGGTTGGTGATGTAGAGTTTGGCTGCTGTTTTGAATAAGTTCAAGTATGATGTCATATGAATACAGATTTAGAGGAGTGTTATGTGTTTTGGCGTTTTCCCAGATGTTCTGAACTGTCCTAATAAGATTATATATATTATCTGAGATGGTCTTTTCTAAGTTGAGGTAAATGTTTAATTTTAAGAGCTCTTGTTGAAGCTCTATTGAAGAAATTGATGAATTTACGTACTTTGAGATGATTGTTAAGTTATCTGTTATGGTTGTTAAGGTGTTGGTATTATTATGAATTTGTTCTTTTAAATTATACAAGTGGGTTCGTGTATCTTGTAACATATCTATTCTAGTTTTGAGCTTTTGAATATCATTCATGGTGGCGGTTCCAAATAGGTATTGCAACGCTGACCCGCCTATGTCCATAAGACCTCTTTTGATTTTCCTGGGGTGTGCTGAAGGCTGAGTTTTTACATGAGATAGAACCCAGGGATCTTTTGACAAAGCTAAGAATTTCTTTTGACTTTCGTCCAATAACCTGGTTATATAACTTAATTCTGGGGAGGTATTATTTTCATCTTGGTAAAATCTACTTCTATACCGGTTTTGCAAATAAGGAATATAAATAGATGTTAGGTTATTATTTTTGCTTACTACCCTTTGTATTTGTTGGTATATTTCCTGTGAGCACCTTAAGTCTGTGTGTATTTCTAGATAGGAAGTGATGAATTTGATCTGTCCTATTCGTTTTGCTATGAATCCTGGGTGTACTTCATATTTGATTTCTTTTTCCAGAGCAAAGGAAGTTGATAATAATATTGGAAAGCAGAACCAAATTGCATGCATGATTCCTGTGAGAAAATATATGAAAAAAAAAAATTTTGTGAGAGATGGTTTTCGTTTCAATATTTTGTTGTAAAAAAAATATCTTAATTCTTGGAAAATGGGTTTAACTTTTCCTATTTTGCATATTTTAAAATGTCTATTTTTAATATGATTTTATATTTATACATTTGTGTAAATGTATAAATTGTTCTCCCCTTGGGGGTTTTTAAAAGAAAACTAAATAAATATTCACGGCTTGTGATGTCTTGGTGGAAAACCTCTACCGCGAGGAATATTTTGTTGTGGTGGTAAATAGTATCGCATGCCACCTCTAGTTATTGTTGTTTGTTGTCTGTCCCTTAGAGCCATGGGATGAGGGATGTTTGTGTGTCTCATTGGGAAATTTGGCACGAAGGTGTGATCTCTAGATCTGTTATCCGGTGGGGAAGGGGGTGATGTATTTCTAGGCGTGGATGGGGGGATAGGAATTGTGTCTTGAGGGAAGGGAGTGGGAATGATGGAGGAGGTTGTAAGGGTTCTTGTGGGATAGGTGGAGGTGGTGGTGGTGGTTGTGGTGTTGGGATCGGGTGTGCTACATTGAAGTGATATTTTGGTGGTAAGGGGGGTGGTGTTGGAGGTTGACTTTGAGATGCTGAAGGCTGTAAGGTAGGTGCTGAAGGTTGAATGTGAGGTGTTGAAGGTTGTGTGATGGTGGAGATTCATCAAAAGATAATCTAGGGGGTATGTTGGTGGGAAAACCTTTAAAAGACATTCTTTTTGGAGGGGAGGGGGAGAAAAAGAAGTTTTTCCTTGGGCTTGGTAGGTGGGCGTGGGAGGTAGGTTTTGAATGAGATTGAATTGGGGGAGTTGAGTGAGAAGTTGAAGGAAGTGGTAGATGCGAACTAGGTGAAGGGGAAGATGGTGAAGGAGGAGAAGAAGGAGATTGAGGTGGATGATGAGAAGTTTGAGGTAGGGGAGGTGAATCAGATTGAGGTGGGGAAGGTGGGTCAGATGGAGGTGGGGGGGGAGGTGAGAGGTTTCTCTGTGGTGATTGCAAAGAAGGTGGAAGTTGTCTCTTAAAATAGATGGTGTTGGGAATTGGTGGGGTGGGGGGAGGGGGAGGGGGTTGAATTTGTTGAACTATATTAGGAGGGGGTTTATTAGATGGTACAAGATCACTTTTTGGTTTGGTAGTAGAAATTGGAATATTATTAGCTCTAAGTTTAGTAATTTTTATGTTGTCCCTATGCACAATAAAAGTTTTAGAAGTTTTTAAACACTGTAGAAGAAACTTATTGAAATGTACTAACTGTTTGACTAAGAAACGGGCCGGTCCACTTCGAAAACAATTTCGGACTTTGCCCTGGTCTCTTTACGTCAATTACAAACACATAATCGCCAACTCTAATCGGAGTTGAAGTTGCCTTCTTATGTTGTTTATTCATTTGTGTTGTTGTTTCTTGCTGAAGATGTTGGCGAGCTTGGTCTCGAATGAGATTAGCCCTTTCTGCAAGGTCTTGAATGTAACTGTGAATAGGTTTTTGAGGTTCAGATCCTTTAGTAAAAGGAGATATGTAATTTGGAAGATCCCATGGAAGGCATTTGTTGTATGTGTACAATAAGTAATGGGGGTACAACCTATAGAAGAGTTGTATGTGGAGTTAATTGCTATTTGAGTGAAAGGAATTAATTTACCCCAGTCGGTGTGGTTCGAGTTGACATAGTGTCTCAAATGATTTTGCAATCTTCAACATTTCTCTCTCCGAGAGACCGTTAGCTTCTGGTCTTCGAACGACGATGTTTACTGCTTTTACACCCCACTGCTTGCAAATCTCTTTGAAGAAGGTAGAAGTTAGTTCGGGTGCCCTATCAGACACCACTACTTCAGGTGTACTATGGCGACATATAACTCTTTCTAGCAATGCCTGTGCTATATCTTTAGCTGTGTGCTGAACGAGAGGGACGAGTTCCACATATCTTGTGAGACTGTCCTTCATCACCAATATATACTTGGCCTTAGTCTCCTTGCAGGTAGGTAGAGGGCCCAACACATCTAGATGGAGCCTGGAGAACGGCTCCAGCGGGAGAGGGTAACTCTTTATTTCTGCACCTTTTGGCTTGTTACCTTTAACTCTCTGGCATGAGACGCAAGTTGTGCAATATTCTTTGACCAGAGTATGCAATCTTGGAAATATATACTTTTCCCTGATTCTATACACTGTTCTCTCAATGCCACAATGTCCAGATGGGAGAGAGTCATGGTTAAACTCAATGATAGAATGGATCATTGAGTCAGGTACTTGGAGTAGGAATGTGCCATCCTGTGTTGCATAATGTAAAATGTCGTCAATGAGGACGTGCGGAAAAGTGTCAGCCGTAACGTCCTGGTGCTGAAGAGGTTTATTGTGAGAGAGTAGAGGCTTGGCAAAATCATAAAGATCTTTCAGTCTATCGCAGGCCTTTTGTTCTCTCACAAAGTTTTCTTTTGTTAGATGAAAGCTTGTTTTTGGGAGAATTGTGTTTTGAGTGAGCGTGTACGTTAGAGGGGGTGGGTTGCGGCTTAAGTAGTCCGGAACTACATTGAGTTTTCCTTGTTTATAAATTATGGTAGGATTAAAATGTTGGATATATAAATTCCACCGCTCGAGTCTCCCAGAGAGTTGTTTGTGTCTGATGAGATGAATCAAAGGTTGGTTATCGGTAATGATAGTCACCTCGTAACCAAAAATGGTGTTTTTAAATTTGCGCAGTGCAAAAACAATCGCCAGAGCTTCCAACTCCAGAGTATGATAATTTGTTTCCGCTTTAGAAAGGGATCTTGAGATAAAGGAGAGGGGTTTCTCCTTATTGTTGTTATCTAATTGATATAGAACAGCTCCCAGAGCAATATTTGAAGCGTCAGTGTTGATGAAAAATGGCTTTTTGTAGTCTGGGTAACACAACTGTGGTTGTAATAGTAACTTGTTTTTAAGTATTTCAAAAGCTTTCGCTTGCTCGGGACCCCAAATGAAAGGAACGTTTTTGCGTATGAGTTGTGTAATAGGCTTAATAGTTTGGGAGTACCGGTCTAGTAAATGAGAAAAATAATTAAGAAACCCAACAAGAGACCGCGTTTCTGAGACGTCAGTGGGTGGCTTAAAAGCTGTAAGAGTTTTAAGTTTTATGGGATCTGGGCTTATACCCTCTTTGGAGATTTTGAAACCGAGAAAAAGGAGAGATGTTCGTAGGAATTTACACTTCGAAAGTTTCATTTTCAACCTGTTTTTCCGAAATGCATCGAAGACATTCTTTATGTTTTCAAGATGGTTTTCTAGAGAAGTACCCATGATAATAACGTCGTCGAGGAAAACTCTGCAAGCGTCGCCTAAGAGATTATGTAAACATAACTCCATTAATTTAGCAAATGCTGAGGGGGCGTTGGCTAACACAAAATTCAAACGAGTTGGGCAATACTGCCCTCTAGTAGTTCTAAATAAAAGCAAGTAGCGGTTGTGTCTCTTCCTCAATTTCCATTGTGTTGTAACCATCTTTGAGGTCGACACAGGTAAACAGGCAACTGTTACCTAGAGAGCTCAAAATATCTGAAATGCATGGCAACGGAAACCTCGTCAAAATAGTATGTGAATTTATGAGCCTATAGTCCACCACTACACGTAGATCACCGCTCTTTTTTGGAATGATCAGCAGGGGTGCCGAGTGTTCGCTTGAAATGGGTTTGATGTACCCCTTGTGAAGGGAATCTTCCACCCAATTTTCGATGTGTTTTAAATACCTGTGCGGGAGGCGGTATTGTGGTCGGTACAATACCTTGGGCGCATCGTCTTTGAGTGTCACTTTAAATTTCATTAGCGGACAGATTGGTACTTCATCATCTTCTAAAGCTATAATATCTTTGTAGGACATGAGAAGGTCCAATAAAGATTCCAGTTGATTTGGATCCGTCAAAGATGCACATTCGTCTTCTTCATTTTTAAAAGATTCTTGGACAATAACTTTATAAGTCTTCCGCAGTTGCGCTGCAGAAAGACCTTTTGACGAGGAGGCTAAATTGATATGGGAGGTTTCCAAGGGGGTATCAAGGGTAAAAAGAGGGTTTGCAGTTGTCAAAAAGGAGTTTGATTGTAAGGTGTGTTGCGCTGCAGACATATTTATAATATCTAAGAGAACTTGACCCTGGTCAACCGTGCTCATCACACTGCCAATAAATATACAATTATGGAGGAATGACTTTTCCGAAGTCAAAATGAGACGGTCAGGGGGGGGGGGTATGTGCTAAGGAGAGAGCATTTACAGATAGAGTGGTCTTAGAGTATGGGTCTAGTGTGACATTTTCGATGATAGATAGTTTATATGTAGTATCAGTGTCAATCATTAAATCATTTGCAAAGTTTGTATCATTAGGGTAGAGAGGCAAGGAAGTGTTGTGATTTACTTGAGGTTTAGGAAGGCTTTGACGTTGTGGGTATATAGGAATTAGAGGCATAGAAATGTAAGCTGTATCAGACATAACAGAGATAGTGTTTTTGTGAGCTTCAAACCTAATTTGTGGCTGAGTTAAAAAATTAGTTCCTAAAAGTAAATCGGCTTTAAATCCGCAAAGTGAGTCATCTATAACAATAAAATTTACAGGAACAACTATGTGTTTAATGTGAATACGCAAAATGGTCGTACCTATTTGATTAAATACATCGCCGGTAATTGACTTCAAAATTATCGGAGTTTTTATTAGGGGGACCTTTATACCATATTTGGTTTCTAATTCCGTTATCAGAGAATATTTAGATAAAGATGAGTTACTCCCTGAATCTACCAAGAAGCGTTTATTGTTTAATGTATAAGTGTTAAAAGATATATCAGCATCGAGAAAGTAAGCTGGTCCAATGAGTGATTTGTATGTTGTCTTTTCATCTTTGATTATGTTTGTATTGTTTGCAAATGATGAAGACAAAGTTAGCTCCGGTGGGATAGTGCTTTGAGAACTACTGTGTTTAGTGCTTGAAGTTGAAAAAGAAGATGATTTGGTTTGAGATAAAGTGATATTAGAGTTTATTTCAGGTGTGGTTTGAGTAGAAGGATTTGAAAAATCAGGTGTTGAGAAAGAGGGTTGGTGATGAGATTTAAAATTTTTGTTCTGTGGGGGTGTGTGGATCGATTCTTTTTCCTCTAAATTAGAATTTATAATGTGTGGTTGTGAGTTTGAAAATGGAACTGCGTCATTAGTGAAAGAGGAGGAATAAGTTTCTACTTGAGGAGGAGAGAGAGAGTTGGTATAGAGATTTGAAGTGAGAATTTCAACTTGAGAGGAGCTA
>JABUQX010032902.1:27500-35000 GCA_015478945.1 Trachelipus rathkii
ATTATTATTATTATTATTATTATTATATTATTATTATTATTATTATTATTATTATTATTATTATTATTATTATTATTATTATTATTATTATTATTATTATTATTATTATTATTATTATTATTATTATTATTATTATTATTATTATTATTATTATATTATTATTATTATTATTATTATTATTATTATTTATGATTATTATTATTATTATTATTATTATTATATCATTAATCTTCATCTTTCTTCTTTCTTCTTTCTCATCTTCTTCTTCTTTTCTTCTTCTTCTTCTTCTTCTTCTTCTTCTTCTTTCTTCTTGTTCTTGTGGTCTTCTTCTTCTTCTTTCTTCTTCTTCTTCTTCTTCTTGCTTCTTCTTCTTCTTCAGCGGCAAATCATTTCATTCAAGAAAAAGTAGGTAAACACTTTAAGAGTTAGGAACATTGCGTCTTTGACATCAATCAGCTCATTTATTACTTTATTAAAACACTAGAATTAGTTGTGACCTAGATAAGGTAAACTCAAAAGAACCACGAACAACCACAAACAAAAATAATCATAAGTTATCATATATAAATTGATGACGTTATAATTTAATATCAGTTTAGACTATAACAAATTACATGTTCGGATAATAAAAATTGGCAGCTCAAAAGGTATAGATTTAATTACGATTATATTAGAACCTTAATGAGTAAATGGATGAGATAAAAGCAGACTAGGTTCAATTATTGTTATTAAATTTAATGGATTCCAAGAAAAAAAGTATTTTAAAAATGCAGAAAACTCTTTGGAAAAAAAAAGCAATTAAAGTCAAAAAATGAATATAAAACCCACTGGCTTGGTTTCTTTCAACTCTGTACTCCGAACTATCGGTTGATGCGCACAAACCAAGGACTTCTCTCATTAATTCAGTCATTTCTATTTTTATGAATTCATTTCCCTATTAAATCCTTATATTGCTCTTTGACTTACTCAATGTTCAACATTTTGAATCATGTTAGTATATTTTATAAATTGCTGTATAGATTGCCACCTTCCATCCGTCGGCTCTCTTCTGTGTTAGCAATGGTTATAACATTAATACTTTACTTGGTTATTATTATTTATTGATTATTATTTATTATATTCATTATATTATTATCATCAATTAAATATATATTATTATATATTATTATTATTTTATTATTATATATTATTATATATTATTATTATTATTATTATCACTATTATTATATTATTATTATTTATATTATTATATTCATATTTTATTATTAAATTATTATTATTTTATATATTATATATATTATTAATAATATTATTTTATTATTATTAATATTATTTACTATTATTATTATTATATTATTATAATATTATTATTATTATTATTATTATTATTATTATTATTATTATTATTATTATTATTTATTATTATTATTATTATTATTATTAATACTATTATTAATAATTATTATTATTATATATTATTCATTATATTATTATATTATTATTATATTTTATTGTATTATATTATTATTTGTATTATTATTTATATTATTATTATTATTATTCATTATTATTATATATTATATATTTTATTATTATTATTATTATATTATTTATATTATATTATTATTATATTATTATTATTATTATTATTATTACTATTATTATTTATTATTATTATTATTATTATATTATTATTTATTATTATTATTATATTATTGATATATTATTTAATTATTATTATTATAATATTATATTATTATATATACCATAATACTTCTTAATAATTATATGAAATTATATTATTTATATATTATTATAATTATTATTATATTATTCATTATAATTATTATATATATATTAATTATTATTATTATTATATTATTATTATTATTTTATTATTATTATTGATTATAATTATATAATAATTATATTATTTTTATTATTATTATTTATTATGTATTATTATTATTATTAATTATTATTATTTTTATTTTATATTATTATTATTATTATTTTATTATTATATTATTAATTTATTATATATTATTATTATTATTATTATTATTATTATTATTATTATATTATATTATTATTATTATTATTTATTATTATTATATTATATATTATTATAATTATTATTATTATATTAATATTATTATTATTCTATTATTATTAATATTATTATTATATTATTATTATACCATTAATACTTTTCTAATAAATTATTATTATGATTATTAATTATTATATATATTATATTATTATATTTTTATATATATTATTATTTTATTAGTATTATAATTATTATTATTATTATGTATTATTATTATATATTATTATTTATATTATTATTATATATTATTATATTAATTATATTATTATATATTATTATTAATTATTATATATGATTATTATTATTGATTATTATTATATTATCATCATTATTATTATTATTATATATTAATTGATTATATTATTATATTATTATTATTATTATTATTATATATATTTATATATTTTATATATTATATATTATAGATATTATTATATTATATTATTATTAATATTATTATTATTATTATTAATATATTATTATTATTATTATATTATTATTAATTATTATTATTATTATATATTATTATTATTATTATTATTATTATTTTATTATTAATTATTAAATTATTATTTTTATTATATTATTATTATTATTATGAAATATTATTATTTATTATATTATTCATTTATTATTATTATTATATTATTATTATATTATTATTATTATATGGTATTATTCATTATATTATTATTATTATTATTATTATTATTAATTATTACTTATTATTTATTATTATTATTATTATATATTATTATATATTATTAATATTATTCACATTTATCATATCATGTATCATTATCATTATCATATCTTATCATTATCATTATTATATTATTATTATATATATTATTATTATTATTATTATTATTATATTATAATTATTATATTATTATAGATATATTATTATTATATTATTATATTATAACTATTATTCATTATTATTATTATTATTAATTATTATTATTAATTATGTATTATTATTATTATTATATTATTATATATTATTATTATATTATTATTATATTATTATTGATTATATTATATTATTATTGTTATTTATTATTATTATTTTATATTATTATTATTATTATTATTATTATATTATTATTATTATTATATTATTATTATTATTATTATTATTATTATTATTATTATATTATTATTATTATTATTATTATTTCTTTTACTGTTAATTCTATTAACGATATAAAATTTTTAACTTTTCTATAAGATTAATTTTTTTAACTAAATTCGGCAAAACAAAACATCAAAAACTTTAAATTTTCGTTTTTAGTAGTTAAAGAATAGGCTACGACTTTAGTTTTTCTAAACTTTGCTGTAATCTTAAATCACTTCCAGTTTCTTCCACAAGCCTTTTAATAAAACAGAAAATAATAGGGAACCTACAATAAACTTCTACAGGATTAGAAACCAAATTTCTACCTTTATAAACTAAAAAATTAGACTTTTAGAAGTAATGAGCATTAAAAACTTATTCACATCCTGCGTTCGCATTTAAAATTCTGGATACTAATTAAAACTATTTTCAAGCTGTCAATAGAATAAGTACCTTACAGAGGATATTAAAACGGTCTTCGATAGTCTTCTGCAAGAAGGTTTCTTTTTTCCAACCAGTCATGGTCTAGTTATCCTGATACTGTTGATGGAGAGAAGAAGGATACGTACCCTGTTAAAATCAGGGAAATTGTGGATCTTGCTGCGGGCATTTTTCAGCAGTAAGTATTTACTTTTCTATAAATAAATTTAACTACATTTTTTAAAGTAGCACTCACAGACAAGCCCTCTTTATGAAAGGAACTTCTGCTAGGTAATTACTACCTAGGGTCCGGAAGGGTTCGAATTCTGGCACTTGCCACTTACTCTGTCGCGCTTCCGTTGTATATGTAGAATCAGTCATATAACAAACTGCGTTCATAATAACCATTGATACGTTAAATGGAAGTATCTTTAAAAGTTTTATAATACGCATTGAAAACTTGAAAGCTAATAACACTGGTTAAACAAAAAGATTTGCATTGAAATAACTCAATATGCTGTAATTTCTTTCCACTTATTTAAAAAAATTAGTTTTAAAGGCTTACTATTTTCTAGTACTATCAAGCAAAGATAAATATGTGGGAGTTTTTAAAGTTGATAAAAAATCAAAATGAAGAAAACAAAAGAATGTCTATGAGAGCCTAGAAAAGTCGCTGCTTCCTTTATTGACTTCAAATTTCGCATCCAGTAGTTTTTCTTTCTGATGGAATGCAGAGACAGGAGAAATTATACATCAACAAACAGAGACCAAAGAAATCACCAACAAACTCAGCACAATTTTAATGTCATAAACCATAACGCGTTTAGTTCAGCAAACCAGTTCAATAGACCATCACTATACTTTGAAGCATTGCAAATTCTCTATAAAAAACTGCAAAGAACCATGTAATCGTCTTTATACAACCTATATATTAGGAAAAAAAGTGTGAGGTGATTAATAGAAAAAGATCAAAAGCAGATTTTTACAAACCTCAAATAATTAGAACTGATTCAAGAAGTTTACTTCATGTGTGAATGTCTTTCAAGACTATTTACGCGGAACTGCTTCGGTGTCTTAACCAGACGCAAAAAATAAATGGAATGTCTTTGAATTCTTGAAACACCATGGAATATAAATTCTTTGTAATTAATTTCTTGATTCACCACCTGAAATTTCTCCTAATATATCTGAGCTATGAGTGTTAAAACAAAAACAGAGTAGAGGAATGATTATATATATATTATTATATTAATAATATTATATATTATTATATTTATATTTATTTATATTATATTATATATATATATTATATTATATTAATTGCAACTATATTAGAAACATAAAAAGTTTCTGTAATAGTGTATGCGTTTTTAACAGAAAGTAATGACAAAAATATCGTTAAGTACAGTTTGTTAATTCGCAAAATATAGAGGAAAAACCCTTCCGAGAGATAGAGAAATCTATACGGAGTTTATTAAACTCTTATCGTTACCGCCACACCTTACTAGGTGTTCCCGCTCGTTATTTTAAGCTTTGATGACGTAGACATATTAGCATACAAAACCCACATTTAACGTCCCCTCAAATGATTTTCATAAAGTCAGAATTCCAAATATCAATAATACAGCATATACTTCTAGAACCTAGTGCGATCTATTATAATCTAATCTGAGACACACTAAGAAAATTATTTTAAGCATGCAGTGACCACAAGATCTTAAACTCTCTGTCTGTGGGTTAAGCAAAGTTAATATATTAAAATAACGTTCACTGTCGCCCATTCGGCTATAAGAAGTTAGCAACACACACAATTAAGATGTAAACTTTCAAAAGAGAAAAGGTATACTGCGACATATGATATACAATTTAATATTCGAGATTCGTAATCATTAACGCTATTAAATTATTTCACGTCTCTCAGCCCATCGAAAAATATCAATAAAATACGTAAGTCGTTTCAGGACTGCGAGAGATGCACAATATGTGCGAAGAGAGAGCGAGACAGAGGGGGGGAGAGGGCTAAAATTTGCGTCACCACAAAAAATTGGAAATGACTGAAAATAAGCTCTTGTTTGCAGAGCTAGCCACAATTCAGCTGAGTTCATGGAACTAATAGACGCGCCAGTTGTTGCGTTTTCAGCTGCAACACAGAAGGCGAGCGAACTGTATCTATAAAGTTACCTTCGAATTATTGTAAAGTTTACCAAGGGCGGAGATCCCAACAACTGGTAATGAATGCTTATCCATTTACTGCTACTTAGTTGTTTCATATATACCTTAATATATAATATTATAGCACTTTTCAATTTTATGATTTCGATAATATATAGTGAGAATTTATTAATAATTATATATTACTTTACTATTTCTATTTTCTATTTATTAATTTATGATTAGGGTGCTTTATGGGCTCTTTAAAATAAAGCATATGAGCAATAATCTTAGCAGTGAAAGTCAGTATCGACCTATGAATTGACTCAATAATGAGATATATATATATATTTTATATATATATATATATATATTATATATATTATATTTATAGTATATATATATATATATATATATAGTATATATATACTATATATATATATATATATATATAATATATATATATGTATATTATTGATTATTATATATATATATATATATTATATATATATAATATATATTATATTATTATATATTATATATAATATATATTATTATATATTATATTATATATAATATATATATATATAACTTCATTTGAAATGTACCACTTGCGAAAGTCGCAGCCCCCCCGAAAAAAATTCCTGGCTACGGGCCTGATATAGAGCGAGGGGCGAAACTTAGAAATAAAAAGCCGATCATCGGGGAGTGGTCTTCCTCCCACCGAGGAAAGCGCCACGAGGTGATACTTGCACGCCTCCTTATGGCCCCACCAATATCACTCACAGTCACGATATGTTACGGAACCCCCCTCCCATTTGCAAATCTGTCGTAGTCATACTCCGCAATCTGTTCGCCATATCTTCATTGGTTGTTCCCAGCTGGACCCTATTCGCCGCCGTCGTTTTTCCTACTTCTACGATCCAAACACCTTCCAAAAGATATCCATAATCTTATCCGAATCTTCCACCTTTAGTAGTTAACTCTATTTTCTGTGTTCTACAAGAAGTGAATATTTTTCATAATGCAATGATGTACTTTTGTTTAGTTTTTGTTTATGTTTTAATTGACTGATATGTCATTTCTCTATTCAATCTCCTTTGACGTTTGAATATGTAAGATCCAGGATCCCGCCCATGTGTTGATTTTTATTTTTTCAACCCAGTGTGGCCGCTTTGTGAGCCGTGGTTGGTCCTGTACACCTAACTGTTTTTATTATAGTCATACATATTATATAATATATGATATATATATATATATATATATATATATATATATATATATATATATATATATTATTATATATATATATTATATATATATATATCTTATTCATATATATATATAAATTATTATATTTATATATATATATATATATATATATATATAATATTATATATAATTGTATATATATATATATATATTATATAATATTATATATATAATATATAATTATATTATTATATATATAAAAGTTTTAGTAAAGGTCTACTGAATTCTACTAGTTGGGGATAAATCGAGAGCAGAATCAAATTAAAGGCAGACATGACTCGATACAAAGCGTTTGAAGGAGTGCATGTCGAATAAGTTGGGAAAATAGATAAAGGCAGCATATTCATATAATATTCAGCATAACTGTTAAGCTTAGTGTCATAGAGTTGACAGAGAAATGATGTGAATGTGTGGAAAGACCTAT
>JABUQX010032902.1:40000-47500 GCA_015478945.1 Trachelipus rathkii
TCAATCCTCTAGTAGGCCCCGAGAGCCTATAATATGTATGTATATGTATACATATTAGCGTTAGTTATATATAGCAGTTGTTATATTATATATATATTAGCATATATATATATATATATATAGTATATATATATATATATATGTTATATATATATATATATAAGTTACATAGTTGCTATATAGCTGGGTGAAATTTGTTTAAAAACTACAACCTCATAGTCTCAAAAACTACAATAGATGCAGGGAAAAGGTATACATTGTTGGAATCCTGGTAACATTTTAGTGCGAAAATGTAAAAAAAAATTATATCTCAAAACTACAATAGCTACAGCGAAAAGGAATACATTTTTGAATCCTGGTAAAAAATTTTACATAGGAAAATATAAAAAGAAAAAAAGAAAATTATTGTTAATAATTATAGTAATGTGATTAGAGAGCCTATTTAGAGACTTTTTATTGGTTACTGTTAAAATAAATAGACTTTCTATTAAATTCTTTGCTTTTTTAACTAAAGAATACCTCCGCACAACACTTGATGAGCCTGTCTTCATGCTCCGGGGGAATCCATGAGGTAGATCCGATTCTCCTCCTCCGGGAGGTCTCCGAACCCCCGCCTTGGTATTTGGGAGGTCGCGGGGTTCCTCTGCCTTCTACGGGGTATGGAAAACGTCCCCTGTGTTCCCTCGTCGGCTCGAGCCCCTTACATTGCCGTGTAATACCTAATTTTTTTTTTACAAATAATATATATATATATATATATATATATATATATATATATATATAGAAAGAGATAGAGAGATAAAGTATATATATATATATATATATATATATATATATATATATATATATATATATATATATATATATTATTTCCCCTTCTTTTAAAAAAAAAAATATAGAATATTTATTTTATTTATATATATTTATTTATTTTTTTACATTTTTCCTAATCTAAATTTTACAAGGATTCCAAAAATGTATTCCTTTTCGCTGTAGCTATTGTAGTCTTTGAGATATGATTATTTTTTTATTTTTTTTTTACATTTTCCGCACTAAAATGTTACCAGGATTCCAACAATGTATTCCTTTCCCTGTATCTATTGTAGTTTTTGAGATATGAGTTGTATTTTAAACCAAAAGTTGTAGTTTTAAACCAATTATAACCATATAGTTGTGTGTATGTGTTTGAATAAGCAGCAAACAACAACAACAACAAACACAACAACAACCCAAATAACAACAAACAACAGAAACATCGAAAATATGACGTCATAGAAATACTGGTCGCTGATTGGCTGTCGGCAAAATCTCTCGATCATTCACAAGAAGTGTGGCTTGCAAGACCTATTCCGAGACCTCCCCCCCCCCCCCCCCTGTTTAGACCCGGCCTGTTAACGGTTCAAGCAAGCGAGGAATATGTACTATGTTCAAGCTAAGAACAGGGCAGAAGGAGCAAGAAGGATGTAGCTGGGAGAGTTGCTCAGAAATTATTAGGAAAGGATACGACTGGAAATAAGAAAAATATTAGTAAAAACCCATAAAGGATCTAAGAAGAAATTGGGAAATACTAAAGACGAATAAAAGGGGATATTTGTAAGTCGGAAACATAAATTAAAGAGAGAGAAATTATTTTAAGGATACCCAGAGAGTATACTAGGAGGATCACGAAGAAAAGAATTAATAAGGGAATCAACTGGTGAAGAGGGAGGGGAAAGAAATTAATTTTATAACAGGAAAAGAATATGAGAAGGTATTAAGGTAAATTAAAAAGAGTAGTACACCAGGAGAGGTAGGAATACAATGGAACTGATCAAGATAGGAGGTGAGAAACTACAAGAATTAGAATGTGTATTTCTAAGTGTGCGTGCTCGAGTGGGAAAAGTATCCTAGAAAGATGAGGAATATCATTAATAGATAACAAATCTAAGGTGTATGAAATGATATTAGAACAAAAGATCGAAAGCAGTAACACAGCTATAGTTTATTGAGGAACAATATAAATACAGATAAAACAGAAGTAAAACGGACATTATATTTATCTTTAGAATAGCGGTAGAAAAAGTGAATATATGATAGGAAGTTGTCTGTTGGTTTCATAAATTTGGAGAATGTCTTCGATTCAGAAAACAAAGAATGGTTTAATGCAAGAAAATGAGTTAAACAAGGCAGCTGTTAAGTTAAGGGAAGGAAGATTGAGGGTTTGTAAGGAGAGAAAGGTTGAATATGGTAATGGAAGGAAAGGAAATAGGAAATGTTGAAAGGTATCAGTATCGTTGAGGAGCTTTTACTGGGAGAGATTACTGTCAGAGAGATTACTTTAATATCAGGACAGTAGGAACTTCTTATCACATCATGAGGGACCAATGAATGTATATGGAGTTAAAGAAAGAAAAGGAAGAGAGAGAGAGAGAGAGAGAGAGAGAGAGAGAGAGAGAGAGAGAGAGAGAGAGAGAGAGAGAGAGAGAGAGAGAGAGAGAGAGAGAGAGAGAGAGAGAGAATTCAGTGGAGCAGTGCAGTGTTCGTTGATAAGGAGAATTCAGAGGAGCAATGTTCGTTGTAATAGAGAGAAAAAGAAAGAGAGAGAGAGAGAAAGAGAGCGAGAGAGAGAGAGAGAGAGAGAGAGAGAGAGAGAGAGAGAGAGAGAGAGAGAGAGAGAGAGAGAGAGAGAGAGAGATTTTCAACCAAAAGTGGTTGTTGTACCTATGTGGGTAATGATATTGTTTGTTCTCGTGTCTCTGATTTGGAGTCTTCCGAATGTTTTACCTTATGGCTCAATCTATCCTGTCAATCTGCTACTAAATTCACCTGTTCTGTATATTTGTCTCCTAACTCATCTGACTATCCATTTTTCATCGACTACTTAAACTGCAAAGTAGAAAGCATTCCTACTTTTTCACCTTTCTCTGAAATCATCATTCTTGGTGATTTCAACGTTTACCACCACCAATAGCTTTCATGTAATTCTCAAGATGCAGTTAATGAACTTACCTACCACTTTTCTATCCAGAATGATCTCGAGCAGTTGGTGCAGCTCCCTGCTTGTATCCCTAATCGTCTTGGAGGTAAACCCAACTTTCTAGACCTTTCATAACTTCTAACCCTTCTCCTTATTCTGTTAAACTCTTTCCTCCTCTGGTTTATTCCAGCCGCCTTCTTATCACTGTATCCTGTTTTATCTTTTCAAGTTTTTCACATGAAAGATTCCCAAATAATATGGCGAGGTATCTTTTTTGACACTTTGGTGCTACAAATTGATCAAATTTGCTGTTTTAATTCTTTGATTTCCTGTGGAAAGATTATTTCTTCGGTAGGAGGGGTTCCTTGGAGTGTGCAGAACTCATAACCGAATTCATAAGGAGGTTTACATTCAATATTCTTTTCCTTTAACTAAACTTAACAAACTCTGGTAAAACTCTGCTGCTTGTTCTCGTGCCATTCTCCACAGGAACTCTGCCCTTCAAGAATTACTGCCACGTCTTTAAACTCTAGAAATTCATGAGGATTATATTTCATCCCAGAATCGTGCAAAATCTACCCTTTGTAACACTGAAAACTCTTTTCTTCTTTGAAAATGCAATAATCTTTCCGGTTCCTCTTCATCACGCTCTTTCTGACATTTTGCAAAGAATGTCAACTCTAGCTCTCCTTCTTTCTATTTCCCTTCTCTAGTATCTTCTGACGGAACACACAGGTTAAGTCTTCTGCTAAAGCTGAACTCTTCACTCAAATCTTTGTCTATAATTGCACTTTAAACGATCCCGGAGCTATTCCTACCCCCATCCCCCTGCAACTCATTTATGCCTAATTTAGTAATATCTAATAAAGATGCTCTCTCTTTCTCTCTCTCTCTCCTCTCTCTCTCTCTCTCTCTCTCTCTCTCTTCTCTCTCTCTCTCTCTCTCTCTCTCTCTCTCTCTCTCTCTCTCTCTCTCTCTCTCTCTCTTAGCTTAACACTAAGAAGGTATACGGTCCTGGTAGTATTCCTTATGTGGTTCTCAGAACTTGTGCTTCAGAGCTTGCATCCTGCCTTGTTTTTTTTTTTTTTGTTGGTAGACTATTCCGTCTCTGACTTTCAACTTCGACCTTCCCTTCCTTTTGGAAACGTGCCCTAATTCAGCTCTGGCTGAAAAAAGGGAATCCGTCTCAAACTCTAACCTATCGTTATATCGCTTTAATTCTGTTCTTTTTAACAGAAAGATTTGAAAACATCTCAAGTCTTCTAATTTAGCCCTGACCGTTAGTATAACTTTCATAAAAAACGCTCTACTTGTGATCTTTTTTCTCCTCTTTCTGATTATTGCGCCTCTGCCCTTCGGTGAATCTTATCGAAATCCTTCGATTGAGTCTGGCACAAAGCTTTGATTTCTAAAGCTTTCTCTTTCGATATCTAGTATATTCCCCTTTGTGACCTTCCTGTTTTCCTTTCCGGTCGTTCTATAGCAGCTGTTGTAGACGGCCACCGTTCATCCTTTAAATCTAAAAATAGTGGGGTTCTTCAAGGTTCTATTCAATTCTCAACCTTCTCTCAGCTTTTCATTAATGACATTTTATCTCTTTACTTCTTATCTATCGACTCCTATGCTGAATACACGAGATTCCCACTTCATCATTATTCCTTTCATTTTGAAAGCATGTCAACCAACAGGATACAATTAGCTTGCTCTAGAAGGGCAGCCTTGGAGCATCTAACCTCTGATCTTTCTCGAATTTATAATTGGGGCATTGAGAACAAGGTTGTTTTCAATGACTCAAAAACTCAGTTTCTTCTTCTTCTTTCTACTAGACATAATCTTCCACACAACTATAACATCTTCCATAAAAACACAAAATCCAAACCTTCGTCTGTCCTTAATATTCTTGGTGCTTATTTTTCTCTTGATCTTAATTGAAAGGATCAAATTATTTCTCTTTCTAAACAAGCTTCGAAGAGGTTGGTTCTCTGAGGTTCTTTCAGAATTTCTTCCCACTTCACCACAGTTGCCTGCTCTTTAGAGATGTGTCTTCTTTTACCCCTTGGGTGATCGCACTCACACAGTTCTCCTTGAAAAGGTGGAGTCAATGGCTTTTTGTCTTGCTAACTCGCCTGCTATCACTAACTCTCGCCAATCTCTCTCAACTCTTCAAATTGTTGGTCACTCTCTCTTTATTCTATCGCCATTACAATGGCCTGCTTTTCTGAATTCTTCAATCGCATACCTCATCAAATGAGAAGGGCTCGTGCGACACACCTTTCTAAAACAATTTCATCCTTCTTCTATCCAACTTTGATCCCAGACTTAACAGCAGGCCACCTGCCCACCAGAGGATATATATATATATATATATATATATATATATATACTATATGTATATATATGATCATATATTATTACATCTATATGATATATATATTATATATATATATATATATATATATATAGAAGTTCTTTTATGTTTCCTCCGGTGGCAAAGGCAATCAGGCCTATTTAAAATTTAACCGGAGAAGGAAGAACGAAAATCAGGTAAAAAGCCCGAATGGCCGAAGATATCTATCTATCTATTCTATCTATCTATCTATTGCTAGATCGTTAGTAAATAGTATATATATATATTATATATATATATTATATTATATATATATAATATATATAATATATATTATATATTTATATATATATATATATATTATTATATATATATATATTATATATATATCTATATATATATAATATATACTATTATGTATATGATATATATTATATAATATCATATTATTGTATATATATATATATAATATATATTAATATATATATAATATTAATATATTATATATAATATTATATATATATTATATATATATATAATATTACAGAGGTGGGCATCGTTCTCAAAAAAGTAGTTCCGTTTACGTACATCGTTACTCGAAAAAGTAGTTCCGTTATGGTTATTCCGTTTCTTTGAAAGGAAAAGTAAGAGTGCCGTTACTCCGTTACTGTTAGTTTTTCAATATGACATTAATTACGGGTATCTAAAGCAATTTATTGGTTTGGTATATTAAATTCTTTAAGATTATCTATTATTATTGAAATAAACATACCTCATTGTCAACCCTAGCGCACTCAAGGACGTGAGTCCTTTGCCATCCGCACCAACGATTTATTGCAGCCGCCAACCTTCCCTGAGCATTTCACCAACTTTCTACTACAAACTGCATCACTCCGTTCCTTTTCATCTAATTATATATAATCCTCAATTATTTAAACCAGACACTTGTTCGCAGCTGCTCACCATCTAACATAACTTCACATCGAGGCCTGTCACAATCAACACATAACCTTACTCTTATGTCTTATCTGCTTAACTTCAAACATCTTCTTTTACACACCCTGCCAAATCTCTCTACAAATGCTTCTCAACTCTCTCAGATTCGCCACACAAAATAATCATTCCGCAAATATAACTAAATTAGGTAGGGCATCTCCAACTCTCTCAATATCCATCATTCTAACCGAGATTGTGGAGTCGCGGAGTCGGGGAGTCGGTAATTTTGAAGCGAGTGGAGTCGGAGTCGAAAGCGGTGGCGGAGTCGGAGTTGGTAATTTTGAAGAGGGTGGAGTCGGAGTCGAAAATTTTTGCTTGAGTCTCACAACGCTGGGGGGGAAAGAAAAAAAAAATTTTCCCCCCTAAACACATCCCCTGCCATCCCACCTCTAAATTCTTTCATAACCCCATCCATATGCAAGTTGAATAACCAAGAAGACATAGCACATCCCTGAGTCACTCCGCTATTAATATTAAAACAATCACTTCAACTCCAAATATTCTTCAGTCCTTCAGTCACTCGACGCATTCTTTCGACCAAAAATATAATTATCATATCTTCCCTACTCACTTAATAAAACTAAATTTTTCCCTATAAATTCCTACAGGTACTATTAATCTCATTTACATTATTATAAGGGTACTATTAATGCTTTCCTCCAATCCCTCGAACTATTGCTCTCATGAAACATTTTGTTAAACAACTTTCAATCCATCATCCACCATCTCGCCCTCGTTCTGATCAATTTCACCGTAGATTTCATCTATTACTGCAGATTTCCTTCCTCCACTTTCTGCGCTCTACAATTACATCCTCTCTTACTAATGACGCTCATGCCCAAAATAAGCCTATTCTTTGCACCATCAAACCCACAGCACATTCCAATGTACCTTCAGGGGAAGCCTTCATATTGGCTGGTGCTTATACGCCCAGTTTTCAACCCTAAAATGGACATAAAATTCGGAATTATCAGCCGATTTTTACCCTATAAACACCAAACTGTAGCTTTTTTTTTGGCCTCTAGAACGCTGTTTTCCGTTGTTTTTCTGTGTCTGTAGCCATTCTTTTAAAATTTTCAACTTTTCTAAAAACCTGTTTTGACATTTTTTCGAAACTCCTCCTACACTGTTTCTAGAAATGACTTCAAACTTGAAATATGCATAGATTGGTCCATTACCTACAAAAGTCATAGAATGTTTT
>JABUQX010032902.1:55000-60000 GCA_015478945.1 Trachelipus rathkii
GTGAGGTCATGGCTCCTTAAAATTAAATACCAATAAAATTCATATTTATTAGCCTAAAAATCTGTTCCTGATGTTGTAAAGCCATTTACCAGCAAAAGCACTTTGTGCAACACATTACCACTCCTGGTGACTAAATGGAATATAGCTTTGTTAAAAAGAGGCTTGTACCGTTTACTCTTACACACTGGATTATAAGAGAAAATGCCGGATTCCGTAGATAATTTTAGCCAGAAAAAGAGGATTTACTTAAAAAGAAACAAAACTACTTCAAATAACATATTAAAAAAAAGTATATATTGTCTTACTGGACAAGTGGTGTGACAGCTCCTGCCTGACCAAAAAGGAGTCCTGTTTCCCTGGAAACACAACAGGCAGCGATAGCTTCAGCTAAGTACGGACGCAGCGTGTCGTTTTCCTGATATTAAAAGAAAAACAATATAATTAAACTAATTCTCATAATTATTATTATTATTATTATTATTATTATTATTATTATTATTATTATTATTATTATTATTATTATTATTATTATTATTATTATTATTATTATTATTTTTAGTTTATTTTACTGGATTAGCTACTAATATTATTATTTTATTTAGTTTAATGGATTAGCTACTAATGAAGAAGAAACGCAGAAGCCAAACTAAAATTTGGAAAAAATGAAAGAGAAAAAAAAAAGCTAAAATCAGAGAAGCAATTTTATTTAAAATTTTTTGAGGAAAAGGAAATTTTTAAAAGATTAAAAAGGAGCTTCTAAGGATGTCCCAAAATTCATATTTAAAAAGCTGTTTAAATAAAGGGTCAGAAGAGGTCTAAGGGTCAAAGCATAAGCAAAGAATAAGCTTGTTGAAAAGAATTTTATTTACCTCGCCTTGCCTGCTAAATATTTAAAAGGGGGAGGGGAGAATTTTCACGTCGATCTACAACTGCTTTAATTCTTTTGCTTTTTAGCTGTGGGGAAGTGGGTAAAGAGAAGAAAATGTTAAGAGTAATGTAACGTAGATGTAAAAATGAGCAGAGTTGTTACGGGCAAGAGTCAGAATATTGGACAGAGAATGGATGAGATATTGTGAAAATACGAGTCACACAGGCTCTCCTCAAAGAGTTTATAAGAAGAGTGTTTGTTGTACTAAAGATTGTAAGAAGAGATTGAAGCAAGTGTCCACCAGTGAGAAATAATTTTGAGTGATTCAGTGATGGCATAAGAGTTGATGTCTAAATGCCTTAGATTCCACCTTTTCAAGAAGAGATGCGTGAGTGGAATCACCTCAGATGTGTGATGCATACTCCATACAAGAATGTTGTTTAGGGAAAGAGACAATGTGCTCCTTTTAAGAAAGATCAGAAGAAAAGGAAACACAAAGAACTTTAAAAATGGAAAATGATTAAGTTTTGTATTTTCGAAGAAGATATTGCAATTGTGTGGATGATTATGTCGAATAGAAAGATGAAGGAACGAAGTTTTTTGAGACATTGGAAAAAATATATTTTTCTCTGCCCCAATTATAAATGCAAGAAGGATCAAAGGTCAAATGCTCGAAGGACACTTTCCTATCACAAGTTTGTTGGGATAATTTTTAATATGAAAGGAGTGTTGAAATGTAGAGTTGTGAGCAAAGGAGTAAATTGGTTGTGATGTGACAGAGAAAAGGTTATTAATGAAATGTAGAAAAAGAGTTGGGGATAAGACAAAATCCTGAGGAAAATCATGATTGATAGATTTAAATATGAATTGTGGCCTTCTACAACAGTTGTTACAGAAAAATTGAAAGGGAAATCAGAAAGACGTTTACAGAGAGAAGAATAGATACAAAAAGATGGAAGTTAAGAAAACAAACATTGTGTCAAATCCTATCAATATCTTTTGTGTCAGGCCCTATCAATAGCTTTCAATATGCTAGTTACTGCAACAGTTTCAACAAAATGTAGAAGGGAAAGATCACCAGCAGAGCGATTTTTAGGGAAGTCCCAATGACCGTCTGAGACAAGATTAGAATATTTAAGATGTTTTTGAATCTTAACGTTAAATACAGATTGAAAACCGTAGGAAATAATAGAGATTAAATTGAGGATTTAGAGGAGTTCACTTTTTCTGAATGAGCGCTGAAATAAAAGGCTGAAGTTGATAGGAAGAGACGAAAAGCTTACCGTAAGGTGCAAACTCTGATCACAAGTTAGACGTATAAGGATACAAATAGGAAACTGCGCTATCTTTTCAAAGTTGTTGTGGATGGAGAAACAGAATGAGAATTCACCACCTGTATCTTAAGTACTAGAGGAAAACCATTAACTGTATGAACATTGAAATTAAAGAGAATAACAGTTTTGTAGGAGACAAGAGATGAGATGATGTATTATATTTTGCAAATTAGTTAGTTGAAGAATTTAAGGAAGTGTGTACAATTAGATAAATAAACGTAACGGATGAATTTAGTAATGGAATTGCAAGATTAAATGATTAAAAATTCCAAGAACTCCAAATGAGACAACGTTGTTGCGCACACACAAACAACATCCAACCTTAGAATGATACATGAGAATTGTGATAGTAAAATGAAACAGATTAGGGTTAGCTATCGGAGCGATCAAACATATTTCAATTAAGAACAAGATATGAATTCTAGAGGAAGAGAGGTGGAGTTCAACATAGTAGAAACTATAATAAAGATCACGAATGTCACAGAAATTAATGAAAAAAGAGAATAGGGTACCAGAACTGGTTGGATGTTCAGCGGAGGAACCACCCTCATCACCAAAGGCCGCCAGCTCCTAAACGATGATGGGAAAGGAGTATATATTGAACAAAATTTCAAGTTATAGTCCTTTGTAACGAAACACATGATAGGGAGTTCAAATTCAAATGTTTTTCTCACCTTAAAGACCCTCTTGCCCTTAGACTAGCCTTGTTGCATCCTATGGTAATATTTTCCACATTCTCCTGAACTTTACTGCAGAACATGCTGACAGGAGTGCTGGTCGAGTGACTTTCGATTAAATAAACTCTGAATGATGAACTTAGCAAAGGCGTGTGATCCTCAGACAACCAGCTCAGTCTTCATCAAGAGGTAGATCTTGCACCTGTACGCATCTTCAATTGTAATTTCATGCATGGGCATTACATATCTAAATAGTCTTCACCCAGATATCAGTAGTAATCATTCACCAAAGTGAGTTCATCGTCATTTAATTGAATGCAATAAGGCGGATGATATCCATAGCGGTTTCTTCTCTTTCATTGGAACCAACCATAGGTTTTCGGAAAAAAAACATTACAACATGCTATCTAACTCACCTGCTTCCAGTTATTCCACAGACTTTGCCTTCCTGTGTGAGTTTCAGCTTTTGTTCAGAATCTGAATATTAATTTTGTTAAATTTTAAGTTTTTAACTCGTGCATGTGATATCAACCATCATGCGTTGAGTTTCAACTTTGTTTCTAAAACCACTGCAATCTTCCAGAAACCCCCAATATTGATAATAAAATAATAATTGTATATAGTTATCTTTGCCATTGAAATAGCTCTGAAAATAAAAGTCATTAAAATCACGCGGACTACGAACTTTGCCTTTCCCACGCAATTTAACTCATGTCTGCTTTAAAATTAGGAAAACCCTAAATGTGATATTCGCTTTTTTTTTCATAAAAAAAGAAAAACAAGGCACTTTTCCACATGCAACTTCATTTAAGAGATAATCTCAGTTGTTTAATTACAATCTTATGAAAAGAAATCCAACCATGTCTAAAATTTAACTCGAAATTCCTGAAAGTTAATAGTTTAAACAAGACGAGATTAACTTTCAAAGTCAACTTTTCTTCACTTGAAAAGTTTAATTTTTTTTTTGACCTTTCATGCCTGATGTTCTCTCATGGAATAGAAACACTGTTAGAGTCTCCACAACATCAGAAAATTGAATCTTTGGATCCAGCAGTTGCTAGAAAAAATCGGGAATTCGCCAGAAAACTGCTAAAAAATTAAATTATTAAATAAATCCATAACTCTGAAAATAAAGGTCGTCAAATTATGCTAGTCATCCCCACTCATATCAAAGCGTAACTTTATATATATATATATATATATATATATATATAATATATATATATATATATATATATATATATTATATAATATAATATATATATATATATATATATAAATATATAATAATATATACTATATATATATTATTATATATATTTATTATAATATATATATATATATATATATATATATATATATTTATATATATTAAATATTATATATATATATATATATATATTTATATATATATTATATATATATATATTATATATATTATATATAATATATATATACTATATACTATATTTATATATATATATATATTATATATATAAATATAATTATCATTATATATATATAGTATATATATATATATATATATATAATTATATATAATTATATATATATATATATATATATATATTATATATATATATATAATATTATAATGAGGATTCTCAAAATTTATTTTTGCTTAACACTATAATTTAATTGAAATTTAGGTTATGAGCCACTTCAGTTGTGAAACTTAAAGAATGTTATGGAAGTTCAAATTGATATTCTTTACAACAATTTTTATTGGACTATGATCCACTTTAGCTCCAATCTGAGTAGCACCTCAACGATCTTTTTCTGCCCTTTCATTTATTTAGTCATCTATATATATATATACTTTATATATAATATATATATATTATATATAATATTTATATATTATTAAATATATATATTATATATTATAATATATATATTATATATATATAATATATATATATGATGAAAATAATAAATAAAAGATATAAAAAATAAATATACAGGACTGTGATATGAAATTGTGAATGTCATACAGTAAACGTCATCATATCTTAGTACAACTGTAATAAGTGAATAAATAAATATATAAATACTGCATAAAAGTAAGAAAAAACTATATTCTTCTTTCAAGAAGTTTGAATG
>JABUQX010032902.1:67500-80050 GCA_015478945.1 Trachelipus rathkii
TATTATTGGTATACTTTACCTTGCTAATTTTTAATAAACTTATTACAAATTACCTCATATTAACTTAAAGTTATTAAACTAATTACTTAGTGTCAACCTCTCGGCGCTCTTTCTCGTAGATTATAAAAGTAGCGAGAGCGACCGAGAAGACTCTTACTCTTCTTAATCACTGCACTCAACAGTAGACTCTGTCCCATATTTTGCATTTCCGAGTCGAAAGAGATTCTACGAGATCATTTTTTAATGCAGTTAAAGTAGTATAATAATTTTTGATGAAGCTTGCTCTTCAAGTGAGCTTCCCCTATCATTTTTAGAGGTTCCGCGCCATCTCGGAGGCGTCTTACCGATGTTTAATTTAGGGCTGTTTTGATTCTTTTTTTTTATAAATCAACAGCGGAGAATTGAAAACCTTCCTTCCGTTAAATGGTGATTTTAGGAAATTTGTGTAGGTATGTCATCATAAAGCCTTTCTGGACAAACTTAGGGATTCCCACTAATGGCTATTCAGCCCCCCTTCTCTCCTTGCAGATATGTTAGTAAAAAAGGCAATAGTTTTTTTGATTCGTTTATATTTTAATTTTTGATAAGTGTTTTAATATTGTATATCGAATCAGTCTCTTCTTGTTGAATTATTCAGTTAGAATAAGTCACCTCGAAAAGTGGACCCACGAGTTGTTATACAATATTGATACATTTTAGAATAGTTCTCAAGGTTGAATTAAAATTCGATTGGCCCACGTTTTTTTAGTCTTTCAGTTTTCATCACTGAATACTAAAAATCCGCGTCAGTCATCTTTCAACCTACCTTTTTTATTTCGTCTTAATTTAGATGTCCAGTTTTATTATTTATAGGATTCTTCGAGGTTTTTTATCTATTCTTTTATTCTCTCTTTTTTCGGTGAAAGTTTAAAAATATGATATTTACACACACATTTTTCCAACGTGATGTATACTGATTTTTTGTTTATTTTTTTACACATGCAAACAATAAACTCGCACACAAGAAAAATAAGCAAAATGCTAAATGGGAAACTTGGGAAAGTAAAAGATTTGGGGAAGATTTAATATAAAAGAAATTACTGTTAAGATCGAAAATTTCACTGAGATAGTAGGTTATAAGTTACTGCCTCGTCGCTGAAAAAATGAAAACCATTTTTATTAATATTAAAACTTAAATATGGATTGTAAAGAGTATAGAAAATAAAAAGGTTAAAAATATTAAATAAATCAAATCAGAATATTGCAAAATTTTCATAGCGAAAATTTGATTTTTTGAAAGCATACTCGAAACTGAAACTTCATTTAAATTTATCTTTTAGACCTTTCCCCTTTTGAGTTTTAGGATTGAAAATCAATCTCTATATATATATCTGACGAATGGTATATATAAACTCATAAATATTTATTCAAAAATATTAAAAAATAGCTTTGATAGTTGATCGCGTGCCGAAAATTTTCGGGTCAAAATTTGACAAATGAAATAGCTACTTGAAATGATTCATCCAATTAAAATTACTATTTGTAATTGAAATTATATAATTTTTATTATATAAATATAATTTCTATATATATATAGACTCATATATATATATATATCCATAAAAATTTGTCATAAAATAATAAAATTTATAACCCAAAGTTTAGCGAGTTTTCAAAAAATTGTGTAACATTTGATGCCGAATTATCATCAAATCCGTGCATGGTAAAATTTAACTAGTGGTTTGGTAATATTAGTTTCCCGTGGTGGTGGAGCAAATATTAGAACCCCCCAGACAGAGGCTTCACCCCTGTCTTGTAATAATAATTAGTTTCCAAGAATTAGACATTTGCTTATTACGGTTTCTTCTTGTTTTCCTTGTTTTCTAAACAGAAACGAGAAACATTAGGAACCTAAAATAAAAATTATTACATTGGAAATTTGTCTTTCTCCTAGAATGCTTGCCATTTCTAAGAGATGACGAGTTCGTTACCCAAATAAATTATTATTGGTAGTCATTACCATTAATAATAATTATTATATATTATTATTTATTATTATTATTAATATATTATATATTATATTATCATCATTGTTTAGTGTAGCTAGTATACTGCTTTCTATTATTATTATTATTATTATTATTATTATTATTATTATTATTATTATTATTATTATTATTATTGCTTTCATGGTACTAATTATAGAAAGTCTTGGTAGTATGCTGTTATTGTTATCATTATCACAATAAATATTGTTGTTATTATTGTCATCATCTTCGGAACTTGACTAGAGTTTTTTTCATCTCTGTCCACTTTCGAAGATATAAAAATTATACTACATGTTCGATAACGTGGTTACACATATTCGGAAATTCAGAAATAACTTCGTAATGAAATTTTTATAATTTCAAATATTAAAGCGACTTCCATATAAAATAAACTCAGCAAACTTTTAATAACAATATAAAAAATAAATTTCACTTAAATTTAATATATGACAAAACTTTTTCGTCCCCAAAAATCATCATAAATAAAACTCGATTCTTTTATGGACATTCAGTTTATATAAGCAGTAAATTATAGAATCAATAATTATTTTTCATTCGTTGTATATATATATTAATTACTCTGGTCCACACGAGGTCCACCGAGTATATATATATATATATACAAATTTATATTCCACTATTCATTGGCTCCTTTCAAACTGATCAAGCGAAAGTGGTACCGCGCCAGAGATTAGTTTGGAAGTAGGAAGAAATGTAGATTGGTGATCTGGTCTTCATTAGCCCAGCTACCTGGGACTGGGTCACTAATCCCCACATTTTAAGTGGCGCCCAACGTGTTTTAACACACGCCCCCCCCTAACCACTTCAATATTAAAATTTTTATTTTTTTATCCCTATAGACCATTTATTGGTACCATTTGTTTGTGAGTTATAAATACTTGGCACACGAACTTTCACCCAATTTTTCATAAAATTTTAAAAATCATTTACAACCTTTTTTAAACTATTTTAATAATAGTTTTTTATATAAATTTTTATATTTTGTGACTTCGTGTCATTATATATATATTAAACTTGAACATAATTTTTCCCCTTAAACAACTTTCCCCCTTAAACAAAATATTAAATAAACATTTTTTATTTTTTTTGTGTGGGAGCTTACATGAGACATAAGTCTCCAGTTCTTCACATACAAATTTATTGGCTCCATAAGAGGGCACTCAATAAAAATATTTAGTAAAAATTTTCGGGGGATTTTTTAAATTTTTCCACCCAATTTAGGGGAATTTTTTATTTTCCGTTTAAAAAACTTTAGAAAATTTATAAAATCAAAATAAAATAACAACTACAGTTATTTTCTTTAAAAATATTTTAAATAAAATATTTTTAATGTTTAAAAAATATTATATATATATATATAAATAATAAAACTCCTTTATTCAATTAGAAGTGAACTTCATTTCCTTTCATTTTATTTTTTACATTAGTAAAAATATATTTATTTTGTAATATTTTATATCTCTTGTGGTATATAGAAAAATATACACCCTTTAAACATTAATTTTAAGTCTCATTATTATATAAAATCCGTTTGTGTAATATAAACACAATTACTTAATATTAAGTTAGTTTTAAATATTTCTAACATTGATATTCATAAAATTATTTATATATATATATATACATATTCCTCGTTCAAACCTTACACAGGTACTCATATCACAACGAGTGATCCGATATATCTATATTTTTTTTTATGTAAAAATAACTTAGTTTATAATTTGATTTATTTAGTGTCACAAGACACTCTTTCATGTATAAATTTTTATACAATTTTCCAGCGCTTTATACCGGTACATCTGAGACCGGTTCATCGGTTCAACATTTTTTGTTGAACATCATAAAATATATTTAGTCTTATAGTTTCTTTTTGTGTCTCAAGACACATTATTTTTGTACAAAGTACTCATACTTGTACAATATTTTTACTTGTACAATCTATATTGTACTTGTATTATAAATCAACATTTAATCTGATAAATTTAAATATTTTAATAATTTAGTGTCTCAAGACACATTTTTTCTCTTTATATATTTTTTAAATTTTTGATTAAAAATGGCTTCCCATATGTCTGATCTATCAGATAGTGACCTCAAAGTCTATGGGGCACACAAAAAATCACGTAAAACATTACGGAGTCGTGCTACCAAGGCTATTAACGAGGCCAATAATAAATTATTAGATCCAAATACTAAAGTTGATGACTTAGGTTATATCATAACTAACTTAGAAGACTTAGATCTCAAATTAGCTGAAACTGACAACAACATCGCCCAATTTTTGGACGATGAGAATTCCTTAATCGATGATGAAGAAAATTATTCAAGGCATACTGCCCTATTAAAAACAATTACTACCATTAAATATAAAATTCAAGACCTCACTAAACCACCTTCGCGACCAGCTTCGCGCCCTACATCACCTACTGCCCCGGCTACCAATAGAGAGCCGGAGGCATTTAAACGCCCCATTAAAAAACTACCTACTTTTAGTGGCAATATTTTAGAATATGCCTCTTTCATTGAATCATTTGAGAACTATGTCGAAGGTCAGAACTATTCTGATCTTAGTAAACTCGGGTTATTATTGGATTGTCTTCAAGGCACAGCGAAACAGATGGTATCTGGCTATGCCATCACCGGTACTAATTATAAAATTATTCGAGATCTTCTTGAGGAAGATTTTGATAACCCTGCAAAGGTCCAAGAGACTTTAATATTGAAATTAACTAAGTTAACCCCCCCTAGAAATGAATACGCAGATCTCTATCAGTATAAGGCTGACATAAAATGTTATATAGATTATATAGAATCTTTAAAAAACAAGAGTTTAACAGTTCTTGTTCCACTATCTTGGGTGTTTTACTGGCTCAAAAATTGCCCTCACAAATCAAAGAAAAGGTGAAATGGGATAGGGCTGGTGAAAGTTGGACCCTTGAATTACTTTTTGAAATGTTAAACCAGGCCCTTTCAGTTTTAGAGGCCTCAGGTCAAACATTATCCAACAAGGACGATAAAAACCCCCCTAAAAAATCTGAGCATACTTCACCTTCCAATAATAAATGGAAGGGACAAGGGGCCAAACCCAAACAATCAACTATATTAAATACAAATATAAATTCACCACCTCAAAGGTCCAATAATAAACCAAACTACCAACCTAACCAAAATAAACCTAACTTTAATAACAACTTTAACAGGTTTAACAATAATAAACCCCCTAACCATCAAAATAGAACCCCATATTATAATAACAATCAAAATAATTATCAACATCGCCCTTCAAATAATAATCATAACCTCACTTTTTATAATAACAATGGTCAAAATAACCCTATAAAATGTCGTTTCTGTAACAGCAGTCATTACACCGCCAATTGTAGTCTTATAAACACTCTTGAACTTCGAAACCAAATTGTCCAAAATCATCATTGGTGCCGAAGGTGTTTGAGTAGCAGTCACCCTACACCTGATTGTCAAAACAACAAAAAATGTTACACTTGTCAGTCTCCTGAGCATCATACTGCTCTTTGTCCCCAATATAAAAAACCAGAATATGTTACAACTATACCCCAATCCGCTTCAAACCACCTAACCTCCACCTTGTTGGCTCAGAGCCACGGTGTAGCTCTTCCCATAGCGGATTTAAAAATAAATAAAGGAGACAAACCCATCTTAGTTCGAAGTATTTTCGATCAAGGATCTCAACTCTCGTTGATATCGAAATCAGTGGCTAAAATATTAAACTGCATTCCCCATTCCACTGTTAACATCTCCATAAACGGAATTAACAAAAAGGGCACTCCTTCAGTACATGATGTGGTCACCTTAAACATCAGTACCAAGGAGGGGGTGATCCCCATATCTGCTGTTATAGTAGATCGCCTTCCCAACGATCTTAAAATACCTGGGCTTGTGAAGACCACACAAATGCTCAGACAATATCGTATCCCACTTGCCAATCCTTATCCAACTTCAGATATCATTACGGATATTGGGTTACTCCTTGGATCCGACAACCTCCCCCATTTTCTCCAATCATATGAGAAAATAAACAATGTAAATTTGTTAAAAACAAATGTAGGTAATATTATTTGGGGCAAATTACCTTTTACTTCTGGTGGCACAGATTCTCAAGTCACTATTGTATCTTCTTTTAGGGCCGAAGTCCAATTTTTCGATCCTATAATTAGTTTTAGCCATTCTAATCATAAAAATATTGATCATTCTTCCTTTCTCCCTATAATTGAGGAGGAAGAACCATTAGCTTTAGTTGAAAATCCTCCCCTCTCTATAACTGAGGCAGAGGACTCTTTAAATTTAAATCCTTCACCTCCCTTCGAAGATGCCGAGGGAGGGGAAGTTGTAAATAATGCGCATCAGCTTTCATATTTTTCCCAAGAGGAATATTTAGATTTAGTAAATAGGTTTAAGGTTTTGTCTGCCTCGGACGAGGCTTGTGAAATTGATTCCTCCATTAAAAGTACAAAATATGAATTTTACCTCAACTGAGGTTGGTGATGAACATCACCTTTCTGAAAAAATTATTATTTCCCCCTCGAAAAGTACAAAAAATATGAATTTAGTCTCCTCTGAGACTTGTGAGAACTCTCACACCATTAAAAATATTGATCAAAATATTTTATCTGCTTCAGCTGAAGCTTCTAGTACTGATTCTGCTTCAATAAAAAATATAGAAAATATAAATATTTCCTCAGCTGAGGACCCCCTCCCCCCTCCTTCTGTGATCACAGAGGAGGAGTATAATAAAAACTCCATAGACGACCTCGATCGTTTATGGTCTCTCTCCCATATTGGAATATTACCTGATGAGCAGTTTACTCTAGCTGAAAAAACTACCCTTGAATCATTTAAAGAAAATTTGCGCTTTGTAAATGGGAAATATGTGGTGTCATTGCCATGGCGTGCAAACCATCCCAACTTACCTGATAATTATTCTTTGTCGAAACGTCGACTTTATAGTGTACTGAAACGGCTCAGGACTGAACCCGAATTATTAAACTCATATAATGATGTGATAAAGGAACAGCTGTCCCTTGACTTCATCGAGGAAGTAAAACCTTCCACCCCCCTCCATCCTGAAGCCAAGTTACACTACCTTCCCCATCATGGGGTGCGCAAAAATTCCTCTACAACTAAACTTCGTTTAGTTTATGACTGCTCATCCAACAATCCCAGTTTAAATTTCTGTTTACACAGTGGTCCGTCTCTGATAACAGATCTGGGAAAATTATTATTAAAATTTAGAATAAAAAAGTACGCAACATCATCAGATATTGAGAAAGCTTTCTTAGGGATTCGCTTAGCAGAAAAGGATCGAGATTCAACTCGTTTCCTATGGGTCAGAGACCCCTCAGACCCCCAATCACCTATAGTGACATATAGGTTCAAATCAGTACTATTTGGAGCAACTTGTAGTCCATTTTTATTGGCAGCATGCCTCCACCACCATGTAAATAAATCCCAAACGGCATACAAGGATGCCATATTAGAACAAATTTATGTAGATAACCTCTTCGGTACATTTGACACCGATTGACACCGAAGAGGAAATAAAACAATATTTTTTTGAAACCAGATCCTTATTTGCAGAGGCTGGTTTAAATTTAAGAGAGTGGGCTTCCAACTCATCTCTCGCTGCTTCTATGTTTCAAGAGAAAGAATTGGGCATAGAAGAACATTGTTTAAAAATTTTAGGTATGGAATGGGATACTTCCTCCGATACCATGTCTTACCCCACTCGTAGCTTCGACCCAGAAGCCAATACTAAACGTAAAATACTACATAATGTTGCATCTGCATTTGATCCTCTTGGTGTTTTGTCACCCGTAGTTATAAGAGGCAAAATGCTTCTACAAAAAATTTGGAAATTAAAACTTGACTGGGACCACAAGATCCCCAATGATCTTCAAAAAGAGTGGAGATCACTTGTGGTTCAATTTGAACAATGTTTAAACTTAAAGTTGCCTAGGCAACTTATATATTCAATTAATGTGGAACTCCACGCCTTTTCCGATGCATCTGGCTCTGCATACGGTACAGTGGTGTATGTTGTCTCTTGTGCAGACTCGACACCCATATCAAAAATATTATTATCAAAAGTAAAAGTATCCCCCATTAAAGAGCTTTCCATCCCCCGTTTAGAACTTATGGGAGCTCTATTATCATCTCGCATGTTAAAATTTATATTAGAAACGTTTGAAAATATATTAAACTTTGAGAAAATATATGCTTGGTGTGATAGTCAAGTCACCTTGCAGTGGATTTTCTCCCAAAAACAACTCCCCACCTTTAACCAGAACAGGGTGGACGAGATTAGAAAAAATGTTCCCTCTATAGAGTGGAAATATGTCCCTACACAGGACAACCCCGCTGACCTCGCTTCTCGCGGGTCAGACTGTAAATATTTAGCTTCTGATTTATGGACATCAGGTCCAACTTGGCTCTTAAATCCCTCAGACTGGCCAGTCTGGAGGGAACATCCTTCTTCTTCACAAAATAAAGAAGAAGATTTAATAATCTCAGCTGTGACAGTTACTCCAGTTGAGAGTATACTGAACAGTGAGAACTATTCATCTTATAATAAAATTGTAAAAATAACAGCTTTAGTATTCAGGTTCATAAAAAATTTGAAAAACTCTGTAAATAAATCCCCCTTAAATAAATCAATTGTTAAACCTGAATTCTCCCATCAACTCTCCATTGAGGAGAAGCAAATTTCTGAGTCATATTGGATCAAATATATGCAAAGTTTGCATTTTCAGTCTGAACTAGATTGTTTAAAAAATAAAAAACCCCTTACACATCTGTGTAAACAGCTTAATGTAATATTAGTAAATGGTATACTCAGGTGTGATAGAAGGTTAGGAAACTCCTTCCTACCTTATGACACCAAATTCCCTTATTTACTCCCTAATAATCATCATTTAATAAAACTCATCATATGGGACACCCATATGTCCTTTCATCATTTAGGAACCTCTGAGCTCCTTTTAATAATACGTAGAAAGTATTACTTTTCCCATATGAGAACTAATATTAAAAAGGTCACAAGACCATGTATTTTGTGCAAACGTTTGCAAGCTCTTCACTTTAGGTCTGCCCCTCTGGCTGCTTTGCCTAAAGTAAGAGTTATAAACACCAAACCATTTACTATTTTGGGAGTTGACCTGACAGGTCATTTTATAATTAAAACTTCAAAAACAGCTACTTCAAAATGTTATATTGTATTATTTACCTGTGCAACGACTCGAGCAGTCCATCTCGAGCTCGTTTTAGACAATAGCACAGAATCTTTTTTGAGATCATTCCGCCGCTTCATGGGTAGACGTGGTGTCCCTTCTGTTGTTTACTCAGATAACGCCACCTACTTCCATGCATCATCTGATTATTTAAAACAGTTACATAGTTTACCATCAGTAAAACAATTTTTTAATCAATACTCCATTACATGGAGGTTCAATCCTGCTCGTAGCAGCCACTACGGAGGATTTTTTGAGCGTCTAATTGGATTAACCAAACTCCATTTGAAACGTACCCTTACTAATGCCCTCATCACTTATGATGAATTTTATACAATTATCATTGAAGTAGAGGCGGTTTTAAATTGCCGTCCTCTCACCTTTGTAGGGGATGACCTCCATAGTGAGGAACCACTCACCCCTTCCCATTTATTAACAGGGCATAAATTAAATTCGCTCCCAGTTCCAGAGGAACTTATTGAAATGGATCCCACATATTTAGATCCTATAAAAATTGGTAAACGCTACAAATACATCCTCTCCCTTGTAAATAAATTTAAAATTAAATGGGAAAAGGATTATTTGTTAAATTTAAGGCAATCTTACAATAAATCTGATCGCCCAAATGTAACTGTCGGAGACGTCGTCTTGGTGGAAGATGACGGTCCTCGTTTAAAATGGAAATTGGGAATTGTAAAAGTTTTACATACTTCCCCTGATGGCTATGTACGATCGGTTTCCTTGAGTACGAGAACAGGTGAAATTACTCGCGCAGTCATTCATCTTTACCCCTTGGAAATTCATAGTAACATTTATGATTCTTCTACAGAAGAAGAATCCCCTACAACATCAAGTTCTCCCCCTAGGAACCGCCGCCAGGCTAACATCCTGGCTTCCCGTCGGATCAAAGCTATATTCGATTCGAAATAAGCTTCGACGACAACCTTATTAGCCATTTAGACAACATTAAAAAACTTATCATATAATTTCTCGTACTATTGAACATTAAAAATAATCTATTAAATTTCTTACTTATACTTTAATTCAAACGTGAACTGTGTATTCCTCTCACCAGTGTCCCCAGGACTCTTCAAAAGTAGTTAAGCTCCTTTTGTACGGCATTAGGGGTTTTCTTACTTCAGGGTGTGTGTGCCGGGACTTACTGACTGTGTAATGTAATTTCGAGTGCCTTGCATTTTCGTTTCAAAATACATTTATTTTCAGAACTAAAGGTAGTGACCTTGTAATTATTATATTCTTCGAGAAACAGTTGTCCTGGGATGGAGATTTCTTTAGGGGAAGGGTTTCCGTAGTTCCCTTGACTTTGATACATTAACCCACCTTTTTATTTTTAAAAAAGAAAGGAACAACCACCCCCCTTTTAATAAAATCAGGGTCGTTGCCTTCTGTTAGTGGTGATATTTTGAAACTAGAAGGTGCAAGACGTGAGAGTTAAGTTATATTACATATGCCTGAGTGTGACCCACAACCGACCCATTCAAAATTCCTATCCTTCAGACACAGTTCACTGGCGAATAAAGAGTATACTTATTTACTATATTTTCTTTCACCAAAACTTACGAAAACAAATTATATTTTTCTGTTGGATTCCTTTGGCTGGGGAATTTAATGTCGTAATTTATTTTAAATTACTTCATTTGCCACTTGTGGCCAGTTTTCCTTTTGGGTTTTGATGACTGGATTCGCGAGTGGTTGATTTGCGATCGTGATCAAGGGAATTGTGAATGCATTAGTCATCGCTATTTCCTTTTAAAATTTTGTAAATAATAATCTTAATAATCATTTATATATGAAAATTAAAATTTATTAATAAAAAATTGCTCTGAGAGTCGGTGCAAATTTGCACCGAGAAATTTCAGATTTCAATACCGTATTTTGATAAAGGCTCATAAGAGTAAAGTATCCCTTATAATTGGGCTACGCCCTTGAAATTCACAATATTGATTCATTTAATAATAAATAGTTAAAATCCCAAGTTTGGGACCCTTGGGTTACCTGTAACCCCTAAAAATGGGGTTAGGGGCTGGAGCTCCCCCCCCATTTCATTTTTTGTTAAAAATTTCAACGGATTCTTCTTATTCATGTCAAAAACTATTATCGTACCAATTTTCAGCCAAAAATATTATATATTTCGATATATATAATATATATATATATATATATATATATATATATATATATATATAATAATATATATTATTATAATATATATATATATATATATATATATATATATATAAGTAGATATATATACACAATACCTCTTATAATCAAAATTTCTTAAAGTAAAACTGATACAAGTAACCGGCATTCGATTTTCTCTCGTTTGACAGAGTTTTGGATTTTCAAACTTTCTCAAGTTATACTAGAGATATAGAACTGTATTTTGATAAAGTTTTACATCAATCGAAGTTTTAGTTAAATAATTATAATTACAGTAAGCCACTTGCCAAAATAGGCTTCTCAAAAATGTAAATTTCACTTTTTGAAAGTTTCCTTCAACCTCTTCGTTGAACAGAAGCTCCAAGGCTGCCGAAGGGTGTCAATATTTCAGATTGATCCCAACACCCTAACCTTTCATTTGTATAAGTGTCATTGACCTCCTTTAATCGAAAGGTCAAGTTTTTGACCTCAGATGACCTTTCAAACTTTTACATTAAAAATTCAATATATTTTAGTTTACAATCGTCCTAGAACGCTGTAAATCAAAAAATTAATCAGAAAAACAGTACCAACATCACTACAAACTCAAACACAGATCAACACCCTTAATACTCAAAGCAGTAACCTAATAAAAACGCACACTTCAAATAACTTTCAAACCTTCCTCACAAAAAGCATTCAATACACAACTTCTAATGATTTTTACGATAAATCTACATTAGTTCGTTTGATAAATTTATTTATTTATTATATAATTTTAAATTTGCTAATTTTTGATAATAAATTTGTTATTGAAATATTAATAATTCAATTTAAAGTTTATTTAACTAATTGCTCACCGTCAACCCCTCGGCGTGCTTTCTCGTAGACTATAAAAGTAGCGAGAGCGACCGAGAAGGTATTCATTCTTAATTACTGCACGCTCAGTAGACTCCGTTCCCATAATTTTGCATTTCCGAGTCGAAAGAGATTCTACGAGATCATTTTATAATGCAGTTAAAGTAACATAATAATTTTTTATGAAGCTTGCTCTTCAAGTGAGCTTCCCCTATCATT
>JABUQX010032903.1:0-12500 GCA_015478945.1 Trachelipus rathkii
GGATTTTGGGTTCTTTGAAGGTTTCAAATGATCGGTAGATCATTTCTCATGGTTCCGATCGTTTTATCGAAGTCCTTTACCTCCAAAATTATATTTAAATAATCTTTCGACGCCCTCTAGTTGGCTTAATATAATGAAAGACATAATCGTAAAAAGTTATTATATATTCAGTAGTCTTAATTTCCTTTTAATATATTTTAGTGGATTCTCGAAATCAAAGACACCAATCACAGCTAGACATTTCATGGATTTTCTTGACCAACGAAAGCCCTTTATTTTGATAGCGTCACAGGATTTATTTCTCCCACAATTTAGGGAAGTTAGAGATATCATTTCCTATCAAAACCTTTCACCTCTACCTTTGGTGACGTCACCTCGTCGGAGCCGAGGTTTCAAGCTGATGCAATCCCTTGATAGGGGTGCTGTGTCCTTAAAATATGGTTTTGGCTATGGACAAACGTGAAAAATATATAAAAATATGATTTGATGTTTAGATAAAGCGTAGTCAATACTATTTCTAAATTTATATTGTTATATGTAAGGAATAGTAAATGATAAATTTAAATTTTCGCTAATAGGTATTCATGTTAGATATTAAAGTTTCAGATAATAATTTTGACTCTCTCCAGGATAATTTAGGCAGGTGTTTTAAGGTATATCTACCTTGCACAACCGTGAAAAATTTTAACATTAATGAATATAGTGAATGTAGTTATAATAATAATAAATATACTTCATATTTTTATATTGACTGATTTCTATAATGTAAAAGCCAGGTAGGCAACATCTTGTCAGATATGTCTCTTGAAGATGTTAATAGAGAACCAATATATATTCGTTTCAGATACAAAGTTTTTTTCGTAACTAAACAGAGCTCTTTTTGCATGACTTTGAGTACCTTATATCCTTGTTCGCTTTCCTGAAAAATTTATAACTATTATGACTGTAGTGATATATCAGCGTAGTCCAAGCTTAATTTTATTTAATATTGTTATTAATTATGTATGTAATAGCAAGGAAATTAAATTTATAAATTTTATATATGTATTCATGTTAGATCGGTTTCAGATAATATAATTATATGGGCTCCACTTCGGAAATATAGGTGCTATAGGCTGTAATATGTAAAGGTAACACTTATCATCTTTAATGCACAACGTACGTTGAAAAATGTTCACAAAATTTATTGAGTTACAAGTTTTAATGTGTGTTCAGAACTTCTTTATATGTAAAACTATGGTAAATAAATGGCTAAGAAATCTATAATACTTACCGGTATTTAATATGGTATATTACAGATGTTTGAATATTCGGTTTCAGATAATAATCTTTGGGCTCCACTACGGTTAAATTGTTTTAGATAGCAGGTGTTTATTCATGAGGTAATCATCTTTGTACAACCGTAAAAAAACTTTACAATTGATGTAGTGTATAAAGCAGTAGTCTACAGCTATTATTTATATTTGTTATATGTGAGTAATAGCAAGGAAATTTAAATTTGTTATTTTAAATATAAAATGTATTTTATGTTATGATATATTTCTAGTGTTGATTTCAGATAATAATATTGGCTCTCTAGGTAATTTAGGCAGTTGAGTGTTTGAGGTATCGTCCTTTGCCAATCCGTAAAAATTTACAATTGATGTATTTGATAAATCCGCGTAGTCCACAAGCATTTTTATATCTGTTATATTAACTATGTTAGTATAGCAAAGGAAATCTAATTAGTTTTATATATGATATATATCATCGTTAGATCTGGTTTACATAGTAATAATAAAATTTATGGTTAGCTCCTAGTGAGTTTAAAATATTATAGGGCTAGAGTGTTTGAGTATTACTTATGCACAACGTGAATAATTTACAATTTGATGTAGTGATATATCGTAGTCAAACATCAACTTTATTTATTAATTGTTTATTATAATACTGGGTATAATACCAAGAAAATCTAAATTTGTTTTATATATAATATGTTCATGTTAGTATATCGGTTTTTTCAATAATTAAATTATTTAGGCTCATAGTAATTATTTAAGTATACGCCGCAGTAGTGTTTATGAAGGATATGCTCCTTATTGCAACAACGTAAAATTTACAATTTGTTGTAGTGATAAGCGTAGTCAATACTTATTTATAATTGTTATATGTGTATCAGCAAGGAAATCTAAATTGTTTTAACTATGTAATCATGTTAGATCGGTTTCACCTTAAAAATTTGTACCCAGAGGTAATTTAGGCAGGTGTTTTGAGGTACTCCCTTTTGCACAAACGTGAAACACATTTACAATTTAATGTAGCTGATACAAGCGTCACTCAAGCTATATTGCATATTGTTATATGCTGTAATAGCAAGGAAGTTCTAATTTGCTCTTCTATACCTGTATTACATGCAGTTACGCCGTCGGTTTCAGCCAATAATGAATTTGGGCTCCTTGGTAATTTAAGGCCAGGTGTTTAAGGTATCTCTTTTGCACAACAGCTGAAACATTTACAATTTTGATGTATATGTATGATATAAGCTATGTAAGTCAACTTATTTTATATTGTTATATGTGTAATAGCAAGGAATCCTATCAATTCTGTTATTCAATATGTTTCATGTTAGATCGGTTCAAGATATAATTTGGGCTCCTAGTAATTTTAAAGGCCAGGATGGGTTTATATGATATCTTACCTTAAGCACAATCCAAGGTGAAAATTTACAATTTGAAATGTAGTGATTATATGACGTAGTCAAACTTATTTATTATATTGTTATATTGTATATAATATGACAAGAGAATCTAAGTTTGATTTTAAATATGTATGTTATGTTGGAGACAGCATGAAAATAAGATTGTTAAATAGTAAATTATCTATATATATATATATTATATATATAAGATAATATTTTGAGGGCTCGTAAAACTTAATTTAGAAATATACAGTCCTGTTAGAAGCGAGTGCTCAGAGATGTTTTACCTTTAGCAATTGCTATAGCATTATTATGACAACTTTGATGTAGTGATATCAGCGTAAGTCATGCTTATTTATATTGTTATTTGTGTCAATAGCAAGGAAATCTAAATTTGTTTTAATATGTTATCATGTTAGATCGGTTTCATGATAATAATTTGGGCTCCCTAATAATTTAGTCAGGTGTTTGAGTTAAATCTCCCTTCTGCACACGTGAAAAATTTACTAATTGATGTAGTGATAAAGAAGCCGTAGTAGCAATTATCTTATTTATATGTATATTATGTGTATACATAGCAAGGAAATACTAAATTTGATTTTAAATATGTTATATTTTTATCACATGTTTGATCGGTTTCAGATAATTTGAGTTTATTTTTTCTCTAAAAAAAGCTTAAAATATAACATAAAAGGTGTTTGTAGAAATCATTAATCGGAGTGCATGGATTGCAAGTTTCAGAATTACATGTAATTGGTATAAAGCGTAGTCAAGCCTTATTATATATATCATTTGTTTAATATTAGTTGATAATTAGCATAGGAGAAAATTACTAAATTTGTTTTATTAATATGTAATTTACATGTTAGATATACGGTTTCAAGATAATAATTATTGGGCTCCTAGGTAATTATTAGCAGGTGCTTTGAGGTACTCCTTTATGCACAACCACGTAAAAAAACATATTTACAATTGATGTAGTTGATTTAAAAGCGGATAGTCAAGCTTTTTTATATTGTTATATGTGTATAATAGCAGGAAATCTAAATTTGTTTTACTATGATTATTATTATTACCTGATGTAGAATTTTATAATTATTTGGTTTCACACATGATAAATTATATAAATTTGGGTCTGCCTATTGAGTATTAAGTAGCAGTGTTTGAGGTATCTTACCTTGCACAACCGTGAAAAATTTACTTAATTTAAACTACAGTTATATGTTGCTCAGTATTTCCGAACACTAAATTTATTAATTAGTATATAATAGTTAGTAAAAATAGCGCAAAAAATTATACCTTCATGTTTTAATATGTAATTCATGTTAGATCGGTATTTTATATCAGGTTATAGATAATAAATTGGGCTCCTAGTAATTTAGCCAGGTGTTTGAGTATATCACCTATATATATATTTATTTTGCACACCGTGAAAAATTTACACTTTGTAAATTGTAATGATGATACAGCGTGTCAGCTTATTTTAATATTGTATTTGTAGTAATAGCATAAGGAAATCTAAAATTTGTATTGTAATATGTATCTTACATTCGTATGATGATCGGTTTCAGAATCAAATACATTTCGGGCTCCTAGGTAAAATTTAGCCAGGTGTTTTGAGAGTTATTCATCTTTTTGGCAACACAATCCTGTGAAAGATTATACTAATCTGATTTGCTTAGGCTCAGCATAAATATTCCTAGAGCGTAGTCCACGGGACGTATTGAAGTTTTTCACTTATATAATTATATATTTAGTAGTCCATCTCATTAACTGTGTAATACCCAGACCAAACAGCGATAAATCTAAACATTTGTTACTTACATATTTTATTTTAACACTACTTGCTTATATAATATGTAGGGGAAATAATTCCGTATTCAGCAGTAAATTATTAATCGCGCGCTCTCGGAGGATATAATACTTTTCATCGCAGACTAGGTTGTTTTGAGTAATCATCATTGGTCGCTCTTGCACACCGTGTTAATAAGATATCTCTTACACAATACTTGGCCATTGTAGTTGAACACAACGCGTAAGTCAGCTTTTATATTGTTATATGTGTAATAGCAAGGAAAGTCTAAATCTGTTTTAATATGTATTCATGGCAAACTTTTATTAGACCTATAAATTCGGTTGTCCACCATGAAACTTACCAATGAACATAGATTAGTTCCTTTAATAATATAATAAATCCTAAGGCGAGTCCTATGACGATACTCTTCTATGCCTACACTACGCCTGAGTAGAAAAATTTACACACTTAGCTATCTGATGTAGTGACTTAACTTACCATGACTGTAGTACTACTGACACTATTATATATATTAATTATTGTAAGAATATAATAATATGTATTAAATAAATGCAAGGTAATTAATCATAAATTTGTTTTAAATATATGGTGTTTTTACAAAAATTTAAATAAAATGTTTCAGAATAAAATATAATTAATTTTGAGTCTACCTAGGATATATTAAATATAATGGCACAGGTGTATTGAGGAGTATATTCACTTTGCACATCAAATACAATCCTAGTGAAAATTTACAAAGTTTGATAGAGTATGCGAATAAAGTCTGTAGATATCTAACTTGGCTTCATTGGTGATATATTTTCTAGATACATAACTTTGTCGTAATTAAGCTAAGCGCAAATACTAAAATTTGTGTGTGGTGCATTATACTGTATTTACCTCATGATTCAAATGTTACATCTCGATCTTCAGATAATTAGAATAATAGATGGCCATAGTGTATTTAATTGAAGCATGGTGTTTGAGGTATAATCCTTCTTCTATGGTATTTGCACAAAATTATTACACTGTAAAAAATTTAGCACAATTAACTGTCTTTGTACACTACTACTACCTAACGTACTGATAACTAAATAGTCAGCTTACTAGTACAATACGCACTTATATCTTATTGTTATAATGGCTACTAATTAATAATGATGTCAAAATAATTAAAAAGTCAAAGAAAATTATTAAATATTAATGTAATATTTAATAATAAAATGATATATAAATTCATGTTAGATCGGTTTCAGATAATAGTTTGGCTCCCAGGTAATTTAGGCAGGTGTTTGAGGTATCTACCTTGGCACAACCGGAAAAAATTTTACAATATTAGTATGTAAGTGATCCTATAAGAGATATGTCAAAACTATATTTATATATTTGATTAATATAATAATAATTAATATAATACATAATACATAATTAGTGAGATGTTTCATAATATAGCAATAAGAATCTAAATTTGTTTTTTACATTTTATTCGTAAATTAATCATTGTATAAGGGTATAAATTATTTAGGAGAAGATATTATGCAGAGCGCTTCCATCACTGCAGAGTTAACTGGATTAGGGATTGAACACAAGACTGCTTATGAAGTCGGATCTCGCTTTGCAAAGGTCCGAGAGAGTAGTAAAAATTTATACTAATTTAATGGTTTTTTATGCCTATAAATCTCGCGTTGTTATTTATAATTGAGTTTTAATGTGTGTAATATTAAGAAAAGGAAATCTACATTTGTTTTAATATAGTATTATTAGTAGATCTCTGTTTTTTTGAATATCGAATTAGGGGCTTAATAGGTTATTATTGCCCTAAATTACGAACCAGTACGTGTCAAAGTGCACAACACGAGTGAAAATTCAAAATTTAAACTGAAGAGTAAAATAAGAGACAAGCTTATATTACTAATTGTTCATATAGATGTTGTAATAAGGCAAGGAAATCTAAATTTGTTTAATTTATGTATATATGTTAGTAATTAACTAGTTTTCAGATAATCTAAAATTTGTTGGAGGCTACCTAGTAATTTAGTGCAGAGTGTTTGAGATTAATCAACTTTAGCACAATACATTATGAACAAAATTTACACAATTTGATGGTAGTAATATCATAAAAGCGTAGTCATACGCACTTATTTATATTGATTATATTGAGATAATAGCACAGGAATCTAAATTTTGTCTATTTAATATTAATATGTATTATCATGTTAATCCCGATTAGTTTATACATGGTTGATACGCAAGAAAGTGATGAGTTGGAGTCAGGTGTTTAAGGTATCTCATTTGCTTAAACAATACCGTGAAAATTAACAAGTAGATGTAGTGACTAAGCGATGAGTCAAACTTTATTTGAGTATTGTTATATGTGTAATAGCCAGGAAATCTAAATTTGTTAAAATATGGATTCATGTTAGATCGTTTTCAGATAATAATTTGGGCTCCTAGGGTCATTTAAAGGAATACCAGTGCTGTTTGAGGTATCTACCCTATGGCATACAAACTTCGAACGCACAATTTATTATACTCAATTTTGATCGTAGTTGATATAGCGTAGTCCAAACTTTTTCTTATATTGTTTATATAAATAGTTGAAATAAGCAAGGAAAAATTTATATAAATTTGCTTTAATATAATGTATTTACAAATGTTAGATCGGTATTCACAGATAATTAAAATATTTGGGCTCCTAGTGTATACATTATTAGGTCACAGTGGTGTTTGAGGTACCTCACTTTGCAACAACCGTTGAGAGAAAATATGTTACAATTAATAATGTGTTAGTTAGTGTATAAAGCGTAGTCCAAACACCTTATTATATATAATTATGTTATATGTGTAATAAGCAAGGAAATCTAAATTTGTTTTTAATATGTATTCATGTTAGATGGAGTTTTCAACGATAATATTTGGGTTACTCCTAATAATTTAGTAAGTACAGTATGTTTAAGTAATCTACCTTTAGCCACTCAACCGTGAAAAATTTACAATTATTTGATGTAGTGATATAAAAGCACGTAGTCCTATAAACATTTAATTTTATTATAATATATTATGTTATTTATATAGTTATTATTATATACTGTTAAACTAAAAACGAAAAACATATAAGTTTTGTTTTAAATATGTATTTTTCCTTTCCCACTAAATAGTAGGATTCTTCATTAATTAAACTCCGTATATCTAGGTATTATATAATTTATTTATTGAGAAATCAATTATTGTTATTTAAATTATTTATATTTTATATTATTGTTTTGGTATGTTGTATTGAATTGATGATATGAATTATTATTACCCTTATTTTTATATCATTTCCTATTAAATATAATTATTTACATATTTAGAGAATATGTTATGTTGATAAATAAGTCGATTAGTCATTAGCTTATTAATAATTTAGTTTTTATTTTATTGTAGTTATTTATATATTTATGCATGTATGAAATATCTATTAATATTATTATTATGTTTAATATATTGGTATTTATTACTATATCGTCACCCCAGTAGCCCTTTTCAGATAATTAATATTTTTGTGAGAACTCACATAAGGAAATTTATAAGGCAGATGGTATGAGGTATCTCCCTTTGCAACTAAACACTGATGAAAATAATATTATAACATATAGATAATGTATATAATTATTTATTATTATTTATTTATTGTTGATTATGTTATTATTATTATTATTGATGATTATATATGTTTAAAATCAAATTACTAATTATATATATATTTGTTATATTATTATTACTTATTTGATGTAATAAGCTATGTGAATATCTTATTATTTGAATATAATTAGTGATTATATTCATTATGTATTATTTTTAAATATCTAATGATAATATAATTTTCGGGTGCACTTCATCTTAGAAGTTAATAATTATTAGAGTTCATGTAGTAGTTTGTAGAGTTTCTATATTAGTACTATACTCCATGATTAATTATATTTATTAACTCAACTATATTATTGTTAGTTGTTATTTGGTAATAAATAATAATAGCAGTAGTCAAAGCTTATTTATATATATTATTATATAATTAAATAAAGCATAAGCAAAGGCATAATTAATTTGAATTTTTTCATTTGTTTTCATATAATAACTAAATTAATATAATGATATACGGATTATCAAGAATTAATTAAAGTTATAATTAGTGACTACTCACATAAGGATAATATATATGATGTACAGCAGGATTATCATGATGGTATACAATTTTATTTCGGTGAATCAACACCTTGAAAGATAATAAAATATCTCTTAAGATTTGATCTGGACACTTTTATAATAATAAATTAGTAGTATATAGTAAAGTGGATGTAGATAAGGCTAAATTATAGCATTTTTAATGCATTGTTATAATGTGTAATAGCAAAGAAAAATTAATATTATTGTTTTTAATATGATTAATTACATGTTAGAAATTGGTTTCAGAAATAATATAATTTGGGCCTCACATAGGATATATTAAGCAGGTGTTTTGAGGTATCTCCTTTGCAATAAAGTTGTAAAAATTTTAATTCTAATTATGACGTAGTGACATAGCGTTTAAGTCAAAATTATTATATTGCTTAATATAGGATGTAAAATGAACAAGGAAATTCTAAAATTTGTTTTAATATGTTTTTGCATGAAGCTTTTAATGTCAAATAAGGTAATATGAGAAATCTATTTTTAAAATTTGAAAGGGTAATTTTTTTTTAAATATAGAATTTTGCACTTCATAGCCAAAATTAACCAAAGAAACTAATACAGAAATTAGTCACTTTTATTGTTATTGTAATTGTAAAATAAAAACTTGAATAGCTTCTTAAAAAGTTGTTCCGTAAGTTTAGAAACCTTCATAAAGAAGTGATTTTGATTGACCTTCTTCTGTTCCATTGATTAAAAAATCCCTTTTCCTTTTATGACACAAATTCATCACGATATATTGAGTTTGTATCGTCGGCATAGAAAAAGCGTCGTGCGAGCTTATCATATATTATTAGGTATGGATTACCTGCTGTAGGACCTAAGCAAGGATCATATCTAATATTGTCATCTACACTTATGTATTCATATCGTATTGTTAGATTTAATCTGATGTATATCAAGATTAATCATATAATTTTGAGGCTCTCTTATACTTGTTAATTGTATCGAGTGATGGGCTGTCTGAGTCATCACCTGTAAACTCACATTATATACTCGCACGAGACGATCCCGGAGACATCACATTTTTAGTTATAACACATATTAGAATTAACTTATGCTAAACTATATTATTATAAGTCAACATTAACTGTTATATACTTTAAATTTAGTAGTTATTGGGCATAAGCGAGGACCAATCTGAAACCATTGAGAGGGAGGTTTGTGTGCTCTGTATTCGGTTATTATATACATTCTATGTATTCAAGTTAGATCGTGAATATCAAGTATAATTTATTATTTTAAGTTCGCTTAGGTAAATTTTTAAGGCACAGGTTTTTGTACTTGAATTTTTGCGTGTTGCACAAATTTCCACCAAAAATGATATATTCACAATTGTGGTCTTTGATTATTCATCTTTATAAGCTCGGCAAATACCGCATGTTATATCAGCTTTATATTCGAGTTTATAAATATACAGACCTAAATAAGACAACTCTACTTATAATTTTGTTTTCTAAGTTTTTCAGTACCTTATTAATATAATTAAGTTTTCTAAATCATATATTTCTTTATACATGTTTGTCTTATAAATAAATTTGCAATTGTTCATTGCTGAGTAATTATTGACCGAATTAATTGATCTGCGTTCCCATTTACACGTGCCACACGCCAATTTATTAGGACATAATTTTTGATCATAAAAGCTCCGAGACAGTATTTTAAACGTTAAAAGGCGTCAGCTCTAATGCTGAGTTTAAATAAAAGAAATAATTAATTTTCACAAAACTGATGATTGGGTGGGCCTTATGGTTTTACAAGTATTTGTTATACACTAGATATTAGTAATTTTGCACAAGTATAGGACTAAATTCACTGGTGTCTATCTTGTCTATTCATTCTGTAGCATGAGGAATGATTTTGTAAAATTGTGTACTAGATTATATTAGACGAAGCCTCTACTAGAGTAAATATTTCACTCGGCATAGTCTAGAGAATGTATCTTTCTATATACACTGTGAGCATCAGATCCGTAACACCACATTTCGGACACACTCATCTTGCTAGATTTGATAAGTCGAGATATTGATATGATACGAGATGACTTTACATAGCTTATTTATATTAATTATGTCAGTAAAAGTGATAAATTGATGTATATCTATGTGCGACAGGAAATCTAAATTATATTATTGGTAAATCATAGTAGTTTTCAGTCGCATTAGATCTCGAGAGAGCTCTGCAGTTGATAACTGTAGGTAATGTTAGTGAGTCTCCCCAGGTGGATTTGTAAGAGAAAACAAGAGGTAAGGTATATTTCACACATGATATATCTACCTTGCAACCACTAACCGGAAGTTGTAAAATATTTTGAGGACTTAGATTATTGAAAAGATACGATAGATAACGCTAGTAGGATACAAAGACTCGTATTAGTGTTTGAATCCCTCAATTGAATATGATTGTGCAATATAAGGTGTATTAGCAAGGAAAATCTAAATTATATATGTATTTTTTATGTTAGTATTAATAGGAATTCTGACTCAAGGATATATCAAGTAGTAAAAGATCTGAAGAGCTTTTCCTTCGCGAGACTCATAACGCAGGTCTATTTTAGCGCATTACCTGTCTTTTTGAGGTGCGGAGTCTCTCTTTGCACAACCGTTATATCGAAGCGACTCGTGTACAACTGTGCATATGTATATGAACAGTGACTCACGGATTAAAAAGCGTTATAAATAACATAATCAGGACTAGTGTGAGTGCAATGACTTGTCTTATTGCTTGGTGCCTTCGTATGAAATACGGCCGGGAGATGCAAGCAGCGACAATTCCTACAATTATTGTGATATTAACAGTGATGATAAAATAGTTCGGAGTGTAAAGACTGTGGTGTGTCGAGATAATAATCTCTTGTGTCCATTCTTGCTAAGAGGTGGCCTAGAAAGGTGTTACGGGAAGAAAGACAGAGTGATTGTAGTACGCGTGTAGTGCTTTGATACACTTCTTTTTGTGCACAACTACAAATTAACCGTGTTCTAAAAGACATTACTTAATGAGAATTGTTTGGTTTAACAACTTTGCACAATAAAAGATGCTGGGTAATATAGCAAAATAGATACGAGTCATTTGTACCTCAGAGTGGCTGTCAAACAAGGGGCTGTGGAAATCTCCACCTAATAATCAAGTTATTCTCTTGCACCGGTTAATTGATAAAAGAGATATTTGAGGATGATAGTGTTTAATTTATTATGAACTAAACTGGAGAATTCTATAAGCAATCACATAGGACGAATTTAATGTTCTTAAATATGTACTTTTGTATTTTAGAAAAGTTTGTGCTAGAAGCTGTTTATGTTTTAATTTTCAGAAATTTTTTGGTGGACGAATACCCGACATTAATGTTCATACAGCCTTTCTCACAACTCCATAAAATTACCCTGGATTCTTCAATCAGTTTCCCGATCACTGTTGGACTTCCAAGCTAAGATTTTTATCCACACTTTAATATTTTTGGTAGATATTTTCCTCCTAGGTTATTACAATACTAGTAGGCTTATAGTGAATCTATTGCTTTGTTTAGATATACTAATGGTATGTTTGAAGTAATCTCCTTTTGACACAAACCATTATAATATAAGTAATATACTGAGAGGTACAATCTATTATCTATTTTTCACATTTCGATGTAGGTAGTATGTAGATAAAGCGTCAAAGTTAGGCAATATACCTGTGCTTTATTTAATAATTATGTTATATTATATATTAATACTGTTATAGGTATAATAGCAAAGAAAAATTCGAGCATTTGTTATTTTATAAATTAATATGTATATTATATATCACATTAATCGTATTAGATATAATTACCTAGTATTC
>JABUQX010032903.1:17500-25000 GCA_015478945.1 Trachelipus rathkii
ATATATATGTATATGATATATATACATATATTATATATTATATATAATATATTATAGTATATTTAGTATATATAGATATATTATATAATATATTAATATTTATTCTATAAATTATATATTATATAGTAGTATATACTAACCTTTATAGTACCCTGATGAAAAAATTGAAATTAATAATAATAATAGATAATATATAATAATAATAATAATAATAATAATAATAATAGATATTGATTTACTTGAAAAGAGATTATGTCGTAAGGTGAAACAAGAAATGAATGTATTTGTAATTTGCATGAATACAGAAAGAATGTACAATTTATTAAGTGTAATGACATATATATGTTGAGATTGCCTGTTGAACGAGACGAGAGAGAGAGTAGAGGAGAGAGAGAGAGCGAGAGAGAGGAGAGAGAGAGAGAGAGAGAGAGAGAGAGGAGACGAGAGAGAGTGAGAGAGAGAGAGAAGAGAGAGAGAGAGAGAGAGAGAGATATACAAATACAAATTGATATAATTAATAATACATTCGACTTATATAGACCAGTGAAGCAACAGGAAACTCAAACAGAGAGAAGAGAGAGAGAGAGAGGAAGAGAGAGAGAGAGATGAGAGGAGAGACGAAGAGAGAGAGAATTCGATATATAATAATAACTAAATACATGACTTACAGTCACATCTAGATAGAATAAACAGCGAGAGAGAGAGAGTTAGAGAGAGAGAGAGAGAGATGAGAGAGAGAGGATGAGAGAGAGAGAGAGCGTAGAAAAAGATAAAAGACGAGTAGAGAGAGAGAGAAACCATATGCTCCTTCGAGGACTAATAGGAACAAAAACACGAAAACTTCAACAGAGAGAGCAGAGAGTACGAGTAGAGAGATGAGAGAGAGAGAGAGAGAGAGAGAGAGAGAGAAGAGAGAGAGAGAGAGAGAGATTGGATGCTAATATATACAGTGATTATTATAACCCACACTTGCTGTGGTTTGATCAAGAAAACGGTCAAACAGAGAAGAGAGAGAGGAGAGAGAGAGAGAGAGATGAGAGAGAGAGAGAGAGAGAGGAGAGAGAGAGAGGAGAGAGAATACCAATTGATAAGAATAATCGTTTTTTATAACCCCAGACTACAGAAAGACTTCAAACATAGGCATATATAAACCTTCTCTATATAGGGATACTTTTGTTTGCTTCCTTTGGTAGTTGTGTTATAAGATTTGTCTATTATACCATCCAAATATCCGTACAATAGCGACGTTTGTTGTATGAAACTCCATTCGAGTTACAGAAATGGAAGAACAAATAATATTATATATATTATAGTATATAATATATAATATAGTATATATATATATATATATATTATATAATAGCTAAGGTATTTGGTATATATATGATATAATATATATATATATTATATTATAGTATATATGTTATATATGTATTATTTAGTTATATAGTATATATCTTTTATATATATATATATATATATATATATATTAGATATAGTATATATATATGTATAATATATATATATATATAATATTATATATATATTAATATATAATTATATATAATATATATATTATATTATTAGTGAATATATATATATATTATTATATTGTAATATGTAATGCATGAGACGAAATATTAATATATACTAGGTATAGTAGATAGATAATATATATAGTTATAATATTTTTTAAAATGACAGTAATAGTATATATATATATGAAGTATTAGTAGTGTGTATATATATATAGTTATGTTAGTAGTATTGATATATGGTACTATATATATAGGTAGTGTAATTATATGTATAGTTTATATAGTATTATATAGTATATAGTATTTATATATATATTATATATATATATAGTTATATTATATATATATATATATTATTTATAATATACGTTAATATATATATATTATATATGTTTATATATTATATAATTTTGGTGTGATGTGTGTGTGTGTGTGTGTTGTTGATGTGTTCTATTATCCCATACGTTTTTCTTTCGAACGTAGTGCTTGTGATCATTTATTTTTTTTTTAATTTTTTTTTATTCTCTTTTGTTTATTTATTTAATTGTGTAATTAAATATTTTTTTCGGAGATAATGAAGCAAATTTATTATTATTATTATTATTGAATTATTATTATTATTATTATTTATTATATTAGTTATTATTTATTATTATTTATTTATTATTAATTATTATTTTATTGATTTTAAATCATTTGGGTAACATTTTCAATGATTTTCGTTTTATTTTGTAAGAACACTATGAGTATTAGGTATATATATTATTATGTGTTATATATAAATATATATATTTAGTATATATATGTTTTTATATAGTATTTCATCTAATGTATATATTATATGATTAGTAATATATATATTATATATATATGTATATATAGGTATTTTTTTGCGGTAGTTATATTTATATGTATACGTGTGTGATTTTATTTTGCTGAACTTGTTTTAAAGAATCTGATTCATTTGATTGCCTTTAAAGTCGTAATTTACAACTAAAAAAATTTAAGTAAAATAAAATTATTTATTAATTATTATGCATCACGGATCTTTTCCTCACCTTAATGTCTTTTGTTTTTGTGAGATGTTTTATAAGATTACATTTATTATAAGTGAAATAAAAGATTTTTATTTAAGTTAATTTTTATTGTCTAATTAGGAGTCGGTGATTAGCGGGGGAAGGGGGTGGGGGGAGTCTTTCTTATTTGACACACTTTAGCCTGTGGTTTCAAGGGTACCCTGCAGAGTCCTGAAGGTCCAAAATCCATTTGTTTTGGTAATTTAGTTTTGTATATTATTATGTATATTAGTAGTATTATATTATATTAGTAGTATATATATATATATATTATATTAGTATATATATATTATTAGTTATATAATATATATTTATATATTATAAGTATTTATATATATATATATATTATTATTTCTATTATTATAGTATAGTATATAGGGTATATATTTTATATAGTAGTATTAGTTATTAGCTATATAGTGATTTTTTGTTGTTAGTTGATGTCTGTTGTTGTGTTTGTTGTTGTGGTTGGTTATTATATTCTGACTTAATTACTTAAAATTGGTGTTTTCCAATATTTGATATAAAGACTTTACAATTGGATAATTTGAAAATATTATTATTATTAATTTATTATTACTTATTATTATTATTATATTTATTATATTAGTATTATTATTATGTAGTTTAGAAATTAGAGCACTGTTATGCTTAGTCTGTTTAATAGTTATTAGGAAGTGATTATTATTATACACTTGTGAAGCGTTTAATATAATATGATCATTAAATTAACTTGAAAAGGATGGTTGGTTTTTTAATTGCGGTGTTTTTTTTTTTTTTTTTTTTTTTTTTTTTTTTTTTTTTTTTTTTTTTTTTTTTTTGCTTTTTGTTTTTATTCTTTCTTTTAGATGAAAAATTGCGTCTTTGAATGATTTTAACATTGGTTAAACATGAAGGCTTATTAACATGTTATATAGTATTTAGCAACGCAGTGGATGCGTTATGTGTTAATAATGATATATTGTTTCTGAAGTAAATATATCTTAAAGGGTTTTTGCATTTATGGAGTGTTGGTAAAGGTTTTTAAAACCTATTAGTGTTTTAGTGAGGTTTAAGTGGAATCATTGAGTGTTGTAATTATATAGAGGATTGCAGTGTGTTACATTTTACTCAGGTAATTAAAGGTAATTTTCTTATCCACTAAATAAATGATTGCATGGAAATTATATATTGTTTATACCATACTAACTGGGATGTCATTTTATATAATATAAATGTGTGTTAACGCCAGAGTTAATGGCGTCAATACCTAACGATCTTTCGCTTGCTTTTTATTGGTCGTGTTAGAGATAACACCATCCACAACGAACCCTTCCAACAGCGTATATATATATTAATAATATATATATATATATATGATAGTAGTACGGGTGTGTGTAATATATATATATATTATATATTATAGTATATATAGCCTGCATGTTTGCTTCTTTCCTTAAATATATTAGTATATATTATAGGTATAACGGATATCTACTAGTATATACATATTTATTAATATATATATATGAATATATTATATTATATATATATATATATATACTAGCTATATATACTATATATATATATACTAGATAGGTCGTTGGGTTCGAAATCCTAGTGTCGGATCCTAGTTAGACAATTACCCTAGGAAGATTCCCCTCCTTTGAATAGGGCTCATGCCCGTGAGGTGTGAACTGTATAATATATAATATAATTTTAAAAGTCAGATCTCACGTGGCATAGCCCTACTTCCTAATTAGGGAACCTTCTCTAGTAATTTTCTACCCTTTATAAAATCCGGACTAGGAATCGAACCCGGGCACCTTGGCCATGTCCGACTCCTGTCGCTTTTTTCCGATTGAGACACGGTAGTGGCAATATAGATATACTATACGTATATATTAGTACATATTACATGACTCAGATGAGATATATATATTACTATATATATATATATATATATTATATAATATATATACGTATATATATTATAATATATATATATATATATATATAATATTATTATATATATATATATATATATATATATATATTATATAGAGAGAGAGAGAGAGAGAGAGAGAGAGAGAGAGAGAGAGAGAGAGAGAGAAGCAGCGCTATCGAGGCGATGAGATTACCTTCCCTTGAGCATTTGGTTTGCAGGGTACATCTCATGACATTCCCTTGCCCATTAGTTCGCCCCTCTTGCGCTCATATATCCACATTCCTTTTACACAGGAGTAGGCTCTCCAAATCAAATACAGACCATAAAACACTACTACTATGGCAGACAATATCCTGTGTGTGGGGTGAAAGAGTTCCCACAGCGTATGGTCTGCGTGCCGTAGGAGGTGACTAAAAGGACAGTGGTAGTTGGGTTGGGAACCCGCTAACACTTACTTATACCTTAGGAATGCTTATTATTCATGCCTCTGACCTGGTCAAGAACATGAATTTTCTAGCGAAAATGCGTGAATTATCAAGGTATATGGAATGCTAGAGGAATAAATGGTGACGAGAAGAGGAGAGAGTTGATGGACGTATTTAGAAAGGATAAATTTGATTTGCTTACCGTGACTGAAGCAAGGATGAAGGAAAGTGGTGAAGACAAGTGGTGTGGTGTGGCGCGAAATATGTGTGTGAAGTGGAGTGGATGAATGAAAGGAGGAGAGAAAGAGTTAAGATTTTGATGAGTGACTTTTGGCACGGAACTATGGTGAATTTTGTTTGTGTGAGAATTCTAATGGTTAAATTTAAATTTGAGAAGGTCAAGGTATGTGTGGTTTTAACATGGTCCATCTGGGGGTTATGTTGAGGAAAGTGTGGCTTTCTGAGATAACTTCAATGATGTTTTGGATGGAGTGAGTAGATGCTTCAGATTGATTATGTTGGGCCACTTAAATGGTTGGATAGATGATCGAAAAACTGATGGTATAACTGGTGCCCTTGAGGTTATAAGAGAAAATGAAAATCGCTGAAAGGTGATTAATTTCTGTGGGGAGAGAGGTATGTGTGTATGTAATGCATTTTTCGGGCACAAGAGTATTCACAGGTATACGAAAGTTGGGTTAGGTATACATGGTATCGAAGTGAGAAGTATGATTCATATTTGTGCTGGTGAAAAGGGAATGTTGAGGTCACGTTAAATCAGTGAGTGGTTTGGGGATGTGAATATCAAGTCATTATGTCAGTAAGATGAAGTTAATGGAGGCATGGATGGAGGGAAAATAAATAAGGAAGGAAGTTGGGAGACCTAAGAGTGAGAAGTTAAGTGAACAAGGTTATATAAGGAAAAGTATGTGACAACACTTGCAAATAAACCAGATGAATGTGAACAAGATGAAACTGAACATATCTGGTCTCAAATGAAGGAAGACTTTGTTATTAGTGCTAGAGAAGTATATGAATGTGCTAAAGTAGAAAGTAAGAATGTCAATAGTGAGTGGTGGAATGAAGAGGTGATGCAAGCGGTTAAAAGTAAAAAAGACGCGTAGTTTAATGTGCTAAATGCCAATGAAGACGTCTCAATAGGAAGGTGTATAGAAATATATAATGAGGATAAAAGGAAGACTAAAAGTTGCATACGTAGAAGGAAAAAAAAGATGTAAATGAAGTTTAGAAGGAGGATGAATGGGAACTTACAAGTGAATAGGAATCTCTTCTGGAAGGAAGTATGAGAGGTTAAGGAAGAGTGGAAGGGAGTCTTCTTAGAATATTGAATAGGGATGGTACTTTCGAAACAGATGAAATGAATGTGAGAGTGTGGTGGGAACAACTTCTAAAATCTGCATAACATTAGCAGTAATGAAGAGGTGACAGTAAATGTGTGTGTGGGGTTTGATAGTGTAAGAAAAAATAGGTATTTTGTGGATATGGTAATGAGTAGGGTAGAGGTAATAAGTAAAGTGAGAAAGTTGAAGAATGGTAAATGGAATTACTGGCGAAATGATCAATAATGGAGGCAAGATTGTGATTGTCCTAATATGGAAGTTGTATTAGAAAGCGTTAATGGAGGTTATAGTTTCGAAGGATTGGAGGAGAGCAGTAGTAGTACCATTAATAAGGGTAAGGAAGATAAGGGGAACTGTAGGAATTATAGGGGAATTAGCCTGTTGAGTGCTGTAGGGAAGATATATGCTGATATTTTAGATGAAAACGTGCGCCGTGTTACAGAGGGACTGATTTGCAGGAAACAAATGCATTTAAAAGTTATGTGCAATCTACTGTTAACCTTCCAAAATAGGGAAACAAAACTGGTCTATATGCAAAAGCGTTGCCTGAGGGGACCACTTCACGCCTCGTCGCAACACAAACGAGTTCCAACGTGTTAAAAGGCGGAGCAATATGCATCCCAAAAATACAGGTTGCGATTGAAGAAAATTTATTTATCCAACTCGTATAAGTGAGAAAAAGGGAATTTTACCTTTTTCCATTATTTATTTCATCAACTTTCATTGTCACAATTTCGAATATACATGAATTTTGAAATAATAATTTACGCCTTTTTTACCACTTTATTTAACTTTGGAAATCAAAGTTTGCGGCAATGTAATTATTACCCATTTTTTGGTAACTTTCCATAATTACCTTCGCTTTGCCAGACTCATCAAAAATGCAATCTCTAGAAGTGTTTTGGAAAAACACCTAAGGGTCGACGCTTTGTAATAGAAGACGGGTGCCAGGACGGAGATGGCTAAAAGAACAAAGCGCTTTCACAGTAACGAGCAAATATCGACCAAATTCGTTGGTGATATTGGGCTTAAAATTGAATTTAAAGTTTGATATTATTGTCTATTGTTAGCGTTAGAAAGCTGATTGCGGTTGTAGCTCTTTTGAAACTCCATCTTTGTCGTTAACCTCAGGGTATGTTGGGGCCTGATGGAGTGGGGAGAAAAAGATGGGGT
>JABUQX010032903.1:30000-32500 GCA_015478945.1 Trachelipus rathkii
ATATATTATATATATATATATATATAATATATATATATATTATATATATAATTTCACACCTCACCTGGCAGCCCTATTCTAGGAGGGAACTACTCTAGGTAATTTTTACCTAAAATGTGGACGGGTCGAGCCCGGACCCTTGCCATGCAACTGTCTCTGTACCGTCTGTGCAACGTAGCGTATATAAATAATAATAATAATAATAATAATAATAATAATAATAATAATAATAATAATAATAATAATAATAATAATAATAATAATAATAATAATAATAATAATATAAAAACAAAAAGATTACTGAAAATATTTAAGATGAAATTTAATATATATATATATATATATATATATTTTGTTATATATTATACATATATTTCTATATAAGATATAATATATATATATATATATATATATATATATATATATATATACCAATGCTATGCCTCGGACACAGCGGAATCGAAGGTTGACGAACAAGCGTGATAAAGGACTACGGAAAAAGGATACACGATACCGAATTGCCACTATAAATGCAAGTACTTTTGCCGGAAAGGAGGAGGAGGCCGTGGACTTGATGGAAAAGAAGAATCTGGATGTGTTGGGGGTTTGTGAGGTGAGGTACCGAGGAAGTGGGACTAAGAGATTACATAACGACTATGTAATGATCTACAAGGGGAGAGAGGAAGAGAGAAGGCACGGAGTAGCAATCATCATGAGACCGGAACTCTATAGAAATGTAATGGAAACTTTGTTAGTAAATGAAAGAATAATTGCGATAACGCTGAAGACGGAAGGAGAAACATTGAGCTTAATCCAAGTGTATGCGCCGCACCAGGGAAGACCAGTTGAGGAAAAAATGGAATTCAGGGAAGTTCTCCAACAGACGTATGACGCGGTGAGAGGAGAAAAGAAAATTATAATGGGGGATATGAACGCCCATGTTGGAACCCGTAGAGAAGGAGAGGAGATGGTACTAGAGATTCATGGAATAGGGGAGAGAAACCTGATCGACTTTGCGATGAGAAACAACATGACTGTTATGAATACTTTCTTCAAACATGAAGAAACCAAGAAATTGCCGTTTTATGGGTGGGGTGCGGGGGACGAGTATACGGAAAAAATCAATGATTTGACATGATGCTAGCTAACGATAAGAAGATGTTTGAAGATATGAAAAGCTTATCCACGATTTCACTAAATTCAAGACCATAGAATGTATTGGGTAAACTGATTTGGAAATAAAAGAAGAAAACAAGGAAGAATTAAGTAAAGAGAGATTGTTCGGAGAAGACGAGGGTGGATGGTGTGTAGAGCTGTCTTAATGAAACTCACACAAGATTCGAAGGGAAAGAGAAAAGAACGAAGGAGGAGAGTTGGGAGATCTTTAAAACAAGAGTTGATCGATCGCAAGTGAAATACTAAGGAAAGAAAAAAGCCCCCAGGAGAGAGGAAAAAGAAGACGACATGGTGGAATGATGATGTTAAGAACGCAGTGAAGCTCAAAACAAGCATAATAGGAAATGGATGAAGACGAGAACGAGAGGAGAGAATAGAATATGTAAAAATCGCAAGAAATACGCCAGAGAATGAAAAGGAGGAAGTATGGGACTTACTTGAAGAAGAGTAGGAAGAGAACGAAGAAGATAGAGGGCACAGGAAAACTTTTATATGGAAGACCAACTGAGCATGAGAAGGAAGCCAAAGAAACCGGAATGCATACGGGTTTCCGAATAGGGAGGGAAACGCTCTTCTAGAGGAAGAGGGGTGACGAAAGAATGAGGGAGTATTTTCGAGAAATATTGAGCATGGGAAGGGAAGGAAGAATGGAGAATCCCCGAGAGTACGCAGAGAACATGAGAAATTAAATGATAGATGATTGAGGAGTTGAAAGAGAATTCGGTACACTAAAAAAATGGGAAAACAGTGGCAGGATACGATGGACTGAATAATGAACTATTCAAAACAGGAGAGGGAATAACTAAATGGTTGACAAGACTGTTAAACCAATTATGGAAAGAAGGAAAAATAACCAATTGAACCGGAGGAAACAGCAGATATGTCGATACATAAGGAAGGAAGATAAAAGACTATGCGGAAATATAGAAGGAATAGTATTGTGTTGGTGGGAGTGAGCAAACTAATAGAGAGAAATCTTGGAAAAAGATTGGAGATGGGGTCAGAACAAACCGGAAAATGGCAGCACGGTTCAGACCAGGAAAAAGTACCCACTGACCTAACAATTTAATGAAGAATGTAACAGAGAAAATCCTAAAAGTGGTATGAGAAGGCGTAATTGCTGCATTCATAGACTTGGAAAATGCATTCGAGAAAATAAATGGAGAGAGACTGTGGAGAATGTTAGAAGATCCGATGTATGCCATACCAAAAAATCTGATAGCAGCCATTACAAGTCTGTTTGAAAATCCAATAAATACGGTTAGAAGAACAGGAGAAGAGAAGTGGTCTGAAGTGAAAACAGGGGTTAGAAGGGAAGTGTACT
>JABUQX010032903.1:45000-56037 GCA_015478945.1 Trachelipus rathkii
CGTCCTCAGTGAAGCGTCTCCTCTCTTCTCTCTCAGTGAGCGTCTCTCCTCTCCTCTCTCTCTCTCTCTCCTCTCTCTTTTTCTCTCTCTCTCTCTTTTTCCCTTTTTCTCTTTCTCTTCTTTCTCCTCTCTCTTCTTTCTCTCTTCTCAGTGAGCGTGTTGTCGTTTTCCGTCCTCTAGTCTCTTTCTCATCTTCTTCTCTTTCTCTCTATCTCTCCTCTCTCTCTTTCTTCTCTCTCATCTCTCTCTCTCTCTCTCTCTCTCCTCTCTCCTCTCTCTCTCCCTCTCTCTCTCTCTCTCTCTCTTTCTCATCTCTCTCTTCTATTTGCCTCTGTGATCTCCCGTAAACACATTTCAGTTCTTTAACAATACATTAGTTAAATTTTTTAAATAATCGAAATGTTCATTTTTTATGAATATAGTCGTAATCTTTGCTTCATTATAATGTTTTGGTCTTATTAATATTTAAAGATTTTTAAGTTAAAGATTTTATAATTAAAAACATTAAAACTATTAAAATAATTTAAGTTTTTTTTTTATTTGAAAATAACTGAAAAGAAACTAGAGTTATAAAGGGCAACTTTAATTTATTAGTATTTTATTATTATTATTATTATTATTATTATTATTATTATTATTATTATTATTATTATTATTATTATTATTATTATTATTATTATTATTATTATTATTATTATTATTATTATTATTATTATTATTATTATTATTATAACAGATTAAATAATAAATGCAAAATAGTACTCAAAAGGAAAATGATGACGATCAACCACAAATTGTAATTAAGCAGATCTCAATTGAAATAAAAGCTATTATATAAGAGAATAATATATATTATATTATATACTATATATATCTATATTATAATATATATATATATATTTATAATATATATATGTATATATATATATATATAATATATTATATATATATATAATATTATTATATATATAAATAATATATATATTATATATATATATATCTATTAATTATATATATTATATACATATATATATAATATATATATAAATATACTATATATATATATATATATAATATATATATAGTATGATATATATATATGTATATAGTAATGTATATATATATATAATATATATCTATTATATATATTAATATATATATTATATATATATATATATATAGTATATATATATATATATATATATATATATATATATTAGTATATATATTATATATGATATATATATGGTATGATGGAACTAAGGATGCGACTAAATGGAAAGACTAGCCCTTCTCACTCTGACTGGAGAGTTCAAAAGGGTAGTGTCCATCGTAATAGCGTAGTAATACTGAAGAGTATCGCAATCATTCGCCAATGAGGAAAATGATTGGAGAAGTTAGTTTATGTACGAACGGTACAGGCAAGATAAAGACTAAATCCATAGCCTTCCCTTCATTTCAAAGGAGAGATTTGTCGTATTGCAAACCACCAGAAGATTTTTAAGCCCCCTTTCTATTCAGGAATGATGACATCCTATCAAAAATTAAGAAGCCGGGTTGTTTAAGAGATTAAAGAAGTACTTCAAAATACTCCAACCTCTAGAAACTTTGCTTAGTAAGAGTAGAAATGTGATTCTATGCAAGATAACTAAGGGAAGAGTGGAAACCGAAGGTTATTAAGGACAGAGTGACGATTGTGAGGTTGTATGTTTTCAAACATGTTATACGTTTTGAGGAAGATTAGTTTTTGAGTAGAAAGATGAAACATTTAGTTTTCGCAGGCACGAGAAGCCAACCATGGTTCCGTGTTTGACCAATACCCGGAAATTAAAAAATGATTTTGAAGGAAGTTGCACTAGTCCACCATTTTCTAGTTATGTCGTTAGTTTGATGTTGTGCTAGGAGGCATTCCAGCAATGGAAAGGGTTGGAAGTTGCAAGTGACATTGGGAGTTGGATAATGTGATAAGTATATTAGAGAGTGGAAATTTAAATAAAAATTTAAAAAAAAAGAGTGTAATTTTGAGAAATTCGTGTTGTGAAAAAACAATCACTGGATTTAAACGTATGAAACGGTGACTGTCTGCAAAGCTCCTATGGAACGAATCAGAGATAAAAAAATCTGAAAGAAAAGTTTACAGAGACGTGGGCTGGATACCAAAAGAGGAAGTCTATGAAATGAAAAACTTTTGTAACATTGTATTTTAGAAAGACTTCGATAATGTTCCAATGCTACAATATACAAAGATTCCCTGGAATACGCAGGAGGCAAGCCACCTCACTCCTTTTAACAATAATTTAAACATTAAATAACTGAGAACGGAAAACGATTAAATAATGACAGACATTGAACGAAATAGTTTAAGATGTTCACATCGGTGAAAGCGTCGGAAGAACCTCAGAGAGAGAGAGAGAGAGAATGGTAGAGAGAGAGATGAGAGGAGAGAGGGAGAGAGGGAGAAGAGAGCAGCGAGAGAGAGAGAGAGAGAGAGATGATGAGAAGAGATGAGAGAGAGAGTGACCAGAAGATCAAACCTTTGGATGAAATTATTTTATCCATAAACGAGTTGGAAGGAGGAATAGCTCCGGAGTTGTCCTAAAGCAGAAGTTTAAGAGAGGCTGTGATAGCTTACGGAATAATACTTTGAGTAATAGGGAAAAGTAAGTAAAAAAGAGTTTTGGAAACTTGACAATAATTTTTTTTGTAAAATTCGTTAGAAAGAGCGTGAAAACGAAGAACGAAGAATCAGATAGATTGCTGAATTTTAAAATGGATAGATTTGCAAGGCAGCGTCTCTAAATCGAATAACTCAAAAAAAGCAAAGGATTTACTAAAAATTTATGTTTTAAGGTTCTAAATGGAATATATTGTAATTAATGGGAAATGACACCTGGTCCATGTTAGAGAGAGACTCATCATCCATTTCTGCTTTGTGCTGTGCCACTCAAGAGGCATCCAACTCTCACTGCACTTTGCGAAACAAAAACAATTCGGAGAAATTAAGAAGAAATTACAATCACAAGACTAAACAGTTTGCGTACCTGAGTGTCGATAACGTATTATTGAAGAAAGCTGGATTCATTCTTGCGAGAAACTTGAAAAGATTAAAAAAGATGTCAAAATAAGAAGGTGATCGGTGAAATCCATAGGTGGTAAGAGTTTACAAACGTGAAAGAAGAATTATATGTTAAGAGGAGCAGGTCAAGAGTTGTTGTATTCATTCTAAAAGTCAATCATGAGATTCAGACGATGCTGGGCTGTAATGATTCCGATCTGCTTAACGTTATCTTGGAATAGAGAAATGTGAAAGCAACTTCACGCCTGTATGTTTCGTGAGGAACTAAAGAAAAGGACCTATTGTGGTGGTAAACATTGAATCTTACAAAATGAGAATTTCCAGGAAAAGAAGAAGAAAAAAAGAAAAGAGAAAATGTGCTCTTTAATTTTGGGACTAAATATCGTTTATTTGGAGAATGGTCGGAACGGAAATAAATTAAACCAGACATAAATTTAATTCTAATTTATTACGGATATTGGGCAAGAGAGCCAAATGGCTAGACGGTTGACCTCCTACGCGGGATTGAATGGATTTCAAAATTTAAGAAGCGTCAATAACTAAATATTAAATGGTCTGGTGTGAACGATATTCGCAATACACAAAAGTATGAAAATGAAAATTGAAGATTGAGAAACACTGAGATGGTGGAAACAGAGTGTGGTTTTACCTGCAATAAAGGTTGAAAATTATATAAAAATCACGGAGTTTTTTGCAAAAAATTTAAATATAAAAGGAAATCGGAGTAAGGTGCCTTGGCGGCAATTGACGCCATCACCAAAGGTCCTACCTATACTTCGTAAGTTGATACTGTAGAGGGAAGAAGTGTGACGATGAGGGCATTATTGAAAGGCACCCACTCCAACCATACCAAACAGCATGTTTTACCTTTCCTTATTTTAAAAATTAGTTAAAGAGAAAATGTTCAGAGAAGGGGAAAGGGAGTGGAAATGTCTACTAAAAACAGTTCATCAAGAAAAAACTCCAATGTATGGTCGAAAGTATGCTGAGAGATAACGCTCTGTTGAAGGTTGAGAAGCCTAGAGGACAAACCAAAAGCACTTTTGAGTGTTCAGAGGAATGTTCCTGACAAACCTCACTATTTGCGAGGGATAAACCCAATCTGGAATATCGATTTCGGATGCTCTTACAATCCTCATCAAATATATATTATAGTAATATATAATATATATATATACTATATATATATATATAATATATATATATATTATATATATATATATATATATATATATATATTATAAATATAGTGTATATATAAAACCAACACCTAGAGGCCCACCTGAATACCACCAAAGTTGAGGGGAATTCCCGAGCCAGATCCATTTTAAAGACCGACAAACCCCGAAGTAAGGCGATTGAAAGTATGTAATTCAAAGGTAGTCGAGATTAATTATTGATAAAGGGATTGTGTTCCAGATTTTACCAGTAAAGTACATATAAGATTGAGCATAGCGGTTAAGTCTGGGGAACAAAGACTTTGATAGAGAAAGGATGAGACTATGCAGGAAGATGTGTCGCATGGACCCTTCTCATTGGATTAGGTATGCAACTGAAGAGTTCAGAAGAGCAGTGTGTGTGTTGCGTTGTAATAAAGATTAAATTGAGAGAGCGACGCCACAATTCGACTGGTTGTAAGAAATTGGAGAGAGTTCAGTGAGAGCAGGAGAGTTAATAAGACGAAAGGCGCTAGACTCCACCTTTTCAACAAGAGTTGCTTGAGTGAACCCCCAACCCCCGCCCAGACGTATGAAGCATACTCCATGCAGGCACGAACGACACCACGATGAAAAGCAAGCAATCGGGGAGGCGTGAAGAAACTATGAAATCTCCACAGAACATGCATGATCTTTGAAGTTTGTTTAGAAAGAGGAGGAATATAAACCTTCCAATTTAGGTTACGAGAAAAATAGAAACTAAGAATGCTAAAGACAGAAGAAGGCTTGGGTTTTATATTTTCAAAGATGTTATAGTTATGTAAAAGATTATGATATTTGTTTTATAAAATAAAATGTTGTCTATAATAGTGTTTATGATGTTTGATAAGGGATAGCCTCCTTCAGAGAAGGAAAGAATTTGGAGATGAGCGAGAAGGGGGACGAATCATTGGTTATTGAACTGACTTGGGATGTACCCTAATATATCCAATGCGGGGTGGGGGGGGGGGGGTAATCTCGTCGCTTCGAATGCGCTAAGACCTCCCAATATTATATATATATATATATAGTATATAGTATATAATATATATATATATGTATATAATATAAATGTACTTTGTTATAAGTATTATAATTTCTTTATATGTATATTATCAGTGAAAGGTACTGCGTGACTATTGTATATTTACTCATCATTTACTATAGTAGTAGTATATAGTATATATACTATATATAGCTATACTAGATATGAGCTATATACGTATAAGTATATAGGCGCTGGGGGCGTGCGGCGGCAGGGAGAGGAGACGGGCAGGGGGGCGGGGCGGCAATACGTAGTATAATATAGTATATATTAGTATAGTCGTCAGAGCTAACAAAAATGTGAGTAACATATACAATTCGCAAATAAAAAAATTACGTTTTGTGATATCAATTTTAGTACTCATCCACGAGCGCCTCTCTCTACTCTCGTCTGGTGCTCCTCTCTCTCTTCTCCCGTTCTTCTCTTCAGTTATTTTCTGCTTATATACTTATATACTGATATACTATATTTCATATATATACTAGTCAGATATACTTATACTATAGTATACGTATCATATATGCTACTAGTATATATGTTACGTATAGTTATATACTACATATATATGATTAAATAAGAATATATACTATATATAGTATGCTATGTCCTAGTAGTACTAGACTCTTTTATGGTCATTGTATAATATTATAACTAACCAACTACTATGATAGTACTATGGGTATAGTAGCTATATATTATATATATATATACTGACTACTAATATAGTACTGATATATATAGTATATACAAATATATATTATAATTATTGAGGAAATATCTTTAATGAGGACCCGCGGCGCTCGGACGGTGAGCGGCGATTCTCAAGAGAAAAATATGCTATAATAATAATCAATAATAATAATAGATAATTGAATAGTTTAAATAATAATATAATTAATAGATAATCAATACTGCATAATATCAATAATATGATGAATAATAATAATAAATAATAATCATGCATAATTCGAAATAATCAGCATTAAGACGTGTAAGGGTTATGAATCAATCTAATAATAATAATAAATCCAATGAACACTCGAGCAAGATAATCAATGAATGAATAACCGCGGTTAAGTCGTGCGTGCACCAATATCAATGAATAATTATTTATATATATATATATATATATGGCATAATTCAATAATAATAATAATCAATACCATGAATAATAATAAGATATCAATAATATAATAATAGATAATAAATAAATAATGCAATAATGAATAATAACTAATAATAATAATGCCAAAATTAATAATCAATAAGCGCAGCAGTACTGTGCTCTAACTCGTTTTCCCTCTCTTTGCTCTCTATCAGAAGTTAAGATGGTTTTCTGGTTAAATAACGAGATGCTTCGGAGATTAGTTTCAGAATGACACTCTACGTAGTAAAAATTTCATAATGCAAATTATTTCTATCGTATAGCCCGGTCGACTGATAACAAGTGATGAACTATGATCGTAGAATCTGGTCCAACTTGAAGATATACTATATATAGTATATAATATATATAAATATATATATATATATAGTTATAGTAGTATACATATTTATTATAGTAGTATATACTATACTACTGCGATACGTATATACGATACTATATACGCGTATATAGTTATAATACTAGTATATATATATAAATTTAGATATATGATAGTATAACATATGTTATAGTAGTTACGTACGTACGATATAGTTAGTATATATTAGTATAGTATATATATAGATAGCTTATATATACCGAGCTTTACTTTCGTATATATGAGTATATATAACGTATATATATATATATATATATATTATTACATACATAGCTAAATATATATATATACCTATTTATAAGGTATATATTTTATTTACTTTACCTAGTATTTATAGTTTTATTTTAATAGTACTCGTATATATATATAGTATAATACTATAATACTATATATATATATCTACCAGCGCTATATATATATATATTGTATATGTATATATAGGGCCTAGTACATAGTATATATATATATAGTATATAGCCTATAGCTATTATATGATATACTATATATATAGTTTATATCTATAGTATACGCTATAGGAGAGATGTATTTCTAGTATATATAAATATATACTATATGCCATCATATAGTATATATATATCTATATTATAGCCTACTAGGTATATAATTATATATTTTATAGTAGTATATATATATATATATATATACTATATATATATGGCGTAGTATAACTAGTATAGTAGCTAATATTTCGAATATATAAGGTATATATATAGTAATTAAAAAAAAAGAGACGGTATTTTCAGAAACTACTGCGGTCGACATACTGTGTGGATGGTAACATTTACCTCCAACTGAACCAAAATATAAAAAGGAAAAAAGAGTAAAGACTGATTGCGTAATATAAATATAGAGTCAATCACCTTTTGTGCGGCTAGGTTCCAGACAGGCTTGCAAAAGGAGGGATGATCAGCCGGAGCCGGAGCCGGAGCCGTGGAGCCTCAAGGTTTTGGGTATGAGCCGAAAGGCCTGCAACCGCGAACCGAATTTTCTGCATTCTGGCCAGCGCAACAAAGGCTGGCAGGAGCCGGCAGCAGGAGCCGGAGGAGAATTTTTTTTGAATGGTGCCGGAGGCGGAGCCGGTTTCGGAGCAACAAAAAGAGATCGCTGCTCCGGTTCCGGCAGGTACAAATTTAAGTAATAATTAATTTTATTATCACAGTCCGTTATATATATATATATATATACTATAGATATAACTAATATATTACTAAGTATATATAAATAGATACCTGATATATGGTATATATAGACTATATAGTACGGTAATATACTGATATGTTATATATATATAGTACAGGGGCGTGTTTGAGATAACGTAGTGGACCAAGATTTGCGAGCGATGCATTATCTTGCTGCCCCGGGCGCGTGCTCACCTTACAACATTAGTTTTTGTCTTAAGAAAAGTACCTGGTACAAATTCCTCCATTTAGTAGGCTTAAACTGAAGTTAGGCAAGCGCTGGAAAAGATTTATTGATGTGAATGTATTGGGCTGTATTATGTTCCGTAGATGTGGTTATTAGTATTATTATTATATTATTGATTATTATATTATTATCTTATTATTGATTCATGATTCATTGATTTATGATTGATGCGGATGATGCGCATTATGCGATTATGATTCCATGTTATTGAGATTGATTATTGGATATCTATTCATTTGTATTATTTTATTATTCCATTATTGCATGATTGATGGCATGTGATTATTGATATTCATTATTGAGTTCTATTATTGGTATTATTATTATTATTATATATAATTATCATTATTGCAGTTATTATTATTTTTGATTATCTATAAAAGTGTAGTTTTAAGCGTTCCGTCCCTCCAGTTATACTCATTATTTATTATTGATGTATTGATGTATGGAGTTGATGGATTATGATTATGATTCATGATTACACTGATTATGACTCGCCCATGAGCTCTCTCCTCTCTCCTCTCTCTGATTATATATTTTTCTTCTGATCCCATTATTTATTGATTATTGATTATTATTGATTATGTATTGCTATTTCATAATTATAATTTTGATTGCATTATTATTAATTATTATTATTCCTATTGATCACCTAATTATATTGGATTACTTATTCCATCGATATTATACGATTTGATTAATTATTAGTGTATTATTATTTTTATTCTTATTATTGTATTGTTAATTGTATTGTGTATTATTATTCGATTCAGAGATTGTGATAGGTAAAATTGCAATAGATTATTGCTGATTGAAAGTTTTTTCTTTGATTATAGACTATTAATTATCTCGATTATTATGGTATTATTATTGAATCGATTTATTATTATTTATTTTCTATTGTTTATTACTCTTCATGTTTTTTTTTTATTTTGAGTTTCCTATGTTTTATTTTTCTTCTTTATTTTGTATATTTTTTATTATTATTGTTATTGTTTATTTTTAGTTTTACTTGTTAGATTTATTTTTAGTTCTTGTTTAGGTTTATTGTTTATTTTTTAGTTTTTAGTTTTAGTTTTGTAGTTTAGTTTAAGCTTTTAATTATTAATTGATTATTATTATTATCCGATTATTCGATTGTTGATTTATTGAATTACCATTCATTATTATTAATTATTATTACTTATTATTAGTATTATTATTATTTATGTAGTGTTTATACTGTTATTATGATTATTATCATTACTTATTATATATACTTCTTCTTTTATTATGTATTCCGTGCTTCCTATTCGTGATACATTAACATTTCCTAAGTAATATTACTTCATCACAATAATATGCTTATTAAGGGGCGATTAATATTGGCTTTAGTTAGTAATATTAGGGTGATTATTATGTTGGCATTCGGTATTATTATCTTGGTGGGTATTATTATTTGTTATTGCTTGCCTATCCGTTTCCCGAGCGTATATATGTGGTCGCCAATGACTGCATCAACAATATTCCTAGCGGTATATAGTTCGATGCGCCTATCTCGTATAACCTGAAGGTACCCAGCGCGCTACGGCCTATCAAGCAACCCTATAACAGGTGGTCCAGAATTTAGCAGGACAACCAATAGCCTGTGTCTACTGAGGCGTTACGTACTTTACGTTGCAGTAGAGATTTCCGCTTAGCCAACGTCGTCACATCTTACGGACACATAGAACACCAATTATTCACATCATAGCCCTTTCGTGCACCCTTTCCTAAGCTCAGTTTTACCTAGCCTAAATGCAAGAACTCTTACAGGTTAACGTTTTTTAAAACAAAACGCTTGGTAATGGCTCAAAGATAGTAATCCTCCAATATTTGGTCCCCCTTTGTTCGTTAAACACCCTGGGTACTATATATAGTATGTAATATATATATGGTATACTGTATATATATAGGCGATATGTACTATACTATATAGTATTAGTTATTACGTATACATCATATACTATGTAGGTTATTACTATATACACGTATAGTTATAGTGTATTATACTATATATATGCATATATATATACGGTATAACTATATATATAAATATACTTGACCTATACTTATATTATATACGTGAAGACCCAGACGAGCCAGGAGGGGCTAGTAAATATATATTATATATATAGTAGTAGTATATATACTATATAGTATATAGGTATATATATACGGTATCTTAATATATATTATATTATATCGTAAAGTAGGGCAATTAGTAGGTATAGATAATTTTAATATTAGTATAGTATAGTTTATATAGCTATAGTTATGAATACTAGTACGTATATATTAGCGTATATATGTATCATATATACTTGTGTAGGATATACGGTAATAAGCATTATGATTATATATATTTATATTAATATAGTAGTAAGTATAGACTGTCTCCTATTATATGTACGTTTTATAGAAGTATTATATACTAAAGTATAACTTAATCAGGCACGCTGCCAGTGACTCTGTCTTCTCAGGATAGGGCATTTCTTAATTTTGAATATAGTATATAGGTCAGTACTCACTATATACTCTAGAGGCTGCCGGGAAGAACTTATATAATTACTATAGTATATAATATATAGTCTATACGTAACGATATATATATAGATCGGACTACGTATATGCTCAAACCCGCATTTACTAATACTAACGACATCTAGTAGTATACGTATTAGTATACTGATCTCCTCCCGTACTGGTGGA
>JABUQX010032904.1:0-10000 GCA_015478945.1 Trachelipus rathkii
CAATATTTTTCTTAACTTCTTCAGCCTCTTTAATCTTAGCTGCTAATTTCCTTTTTTTTTTTTTTTTTTTTTTTTGGCACCTTCCAGAGTTTCTGCTTCTTGGCACATACGTTTTTCGGTTTTTAAGTTGGCTTTAATACTCTGAAGAATCGCATTGCGGGCAGATAACATCATCGTCATTTGTAAATACAAATAATCAACCTCCAGTATTTTCATTTCTTCAGCAATAACTCTTTTAGCAACAATTGACTCTTCACTACATTTTCTTGTAGACAATGTTTGTTTGTCGAGAAACCTCTCTCTAAAGAAGCATTCCCATGAAATAAGAAAGATCAGTGTTCCAAAAGTTTTTTGTTTCTTTTTGAACTTTGGTTCACAAAGTTTATTAAAAGTTGATCGAGTCTATCTTCCTTCTCACCAAAATTTTTCAGAAGTTCAGGGACATAGTTAGATATCAAGAGTTCATAATCCTCTTTGATTATATCAGCCGTCGAACCAATCAATTCACTTGATATCATGAATTTTTCAACACACACATATTAATTCTTTCAGAGTTATTAGAAAGGCAATTACCTTCGTGAACAACAACTTAATGCGCTTTGTGATGGAATATTTTAAAGAGAATTTTCTACTAACTTCTATGGATAAGTACATTGCAAGAATAACATAACAATCGCTTCTCTAGATTTTAATAATTTCTGGATTTCAAGCCTTCGAGGTTGCATCCTAATTCCCTCTTTGCTGTATGACAGTCCATATTTTCGTGCATTAATGAATTTTTTTTTTATCACTATTAAAATGACGTTAATATTTCATTAAAACTTTGACATCTGAACAATAATGTCCGGTTTTAGAATTCTCTTCATTAAAGTTTTTAACTAAGTGACTGAGATCATCAACAAGAAGGGCGTCAATGGTCTTCACGATTGAAACCTTCAATAAAAAAATCCTTCCATACTGACGAGCTACTGCCTTGGAAAAACCCAATTTGCGTGATAGAGTGATATGGGATTCCTTTAAATATGATTTCCACTCTTTTTCCAAACACTTTTGCATTTTTCATTCCCATCTAACTTCGTTTGCATAGTACTTGCCCTTCGAAGTCTTGGAAGCAATTGAATGGCTGTTGTTGTGGCATTTACATTTTTCAACCCATCTTGTCAAACAAAATTTAGCAGGAAACTCTTCAGAGCCTGTTATTTCATGAATGTTCCCCTCTAGTTGGAAAATCTGGTTAAATAAATAAGAATAGCCTTAAGTATTCCTAATAAATTCCCCACTGTTGTAGGTTTATGACGCATCGTTTTGAAGAGCCATGGACAATATGCCAAAGAGGCAACACCAAATTCCAATCAATCTTGAGTTTCGGACAGGTATTAGATTCTGCTTTCAACAAAGACAACATTTTCCAGTTGACATTAGGCTCCATCCATTGAAATACTTGTCACTTTAATTGATGTCATAACAAGCTGAACCTCAAGCCCTGCTGAGATTTTCTCCAAAAAGATTCTCAGCTTCGAGTTGTCGGTAAGGAACTGAATGTAAAGATAACGAGTGGGTTATGAGACCCGTATTAAATTTCAAAACCTACCTGTATATCATTTTGAGTTCTTTGTGCAATTTTATTTAAAGCCTCAACATAGGATATTGATATATAAGAAGTATTTCTCAATACACCATCTGCTTTTTTTTAGTAAAGTAAGGAGCTAAACCAAATACAATAAATAGGAGTTTATCTTTGCTCACACCAAAAGGACTGAGCTTAATCTGCAAATCAGGAACATCTTACTAATTGCTTTTGGCAAACAATCAGAAGCGTCTATTGGAAAATATGAGCTTGTTAAGCAGTCAAACCATAATTATTTGCAGCGTTCTGTGGCATCTTTTGCCTTTGCTAAAAGAGACATCCAAGGTAGAAACCAACTGAGGCTCCCTGAGAAAAAGAACTTGATGAAGAATTATTCGTTTGAACTGTTTACAATTAATTGAACAGTACCCAGTACTTTGCTAAACAAAATTGTTCATCATGTCCGGCGAGCTTGATTTTAAGCATTTAGTGATGCTCTGGTGGCTTGCTACTTTGCGATGAGCTTTTAATGGATTCTGTTGCCCGATATTAGAAGGCAAAATTCCCTTTCCTTGCCATAGATGCACAAACACGTAATTAATGTTCATTTCGCTTCTCTGAGCCATTTTGCCATTCTGGATGCAAGAGTGGAGCCCAGCCCTTGTAATCCTCGCTTATATATATTATGTCTTATGTATCTCTTTTTATATGATGACAATATATTCTTCTGATATGAATATAGTATTACCAGAAGGCATTAATCTATAGAGGAGAAGATTAAAACAGAGCAAATTAGTAAATGCGGCGAATACTGCAGATGAATACATTTAATAAAATAATATTATAAAGATCCAATTATATCTCAAGAAGTTAAATTCCTTAGGCGAAGGAGAGAGAGAGATACTATAAATGGTTTTTACTGTAATTTTAAACTCCATATTGGAACTTACTCAAACAATTTAATATTCTAAAGTACTGAGGAAGAGGAGAATCATGAATGATATTCTTGTGCTCTTTTACTTCCTCCTCCTTCAAAAAGACAGAAACACTTGTCTGAACATCCCTTGGGCAATTACTGAGGGCTTCCTTAAGACTCCCTTTGTTAAGAGAGTGGTTCAAAGTCAGGATGTGGCCTTCTCACTAATACTTCTTTAGGGTTAGCAAAAATGAATGCCTGATATAAATTGGATAATTTTATTTCCCTGTTTCCCGTTGGAAATAGTGTAGTAACACTATGACCCAAGAGCAATTTATTGTTTGCGAGGTCACTCTATCCGGAGCAGACGTTAGAGCCGTCGAGGAAAAGTAGGATAAGTTGGGAGGTGTTTTTGAGAAGGGGAAGATGTAGAGAAGTTGAGATTTTAAAAAGTGTCGAATTTTACAAGGTTGCGGTAACCCCACCGGGAAATTCCCATCCAGGTCGGCAAGGATAGAATCAGAAAAGCTGAAGAACGAGAGGCACTCCTAGAAGCAAGAGAGTGTATATGTTATGTTATGATTATTGCTATGTGACGTCACACAGAGTGGAATGTGTCTAAGAGATCATCGCCATAAAAGTGAACAGAGGATTTGGAAGTACAGCTGAGGAGATCGTTGATGAAAAGTAAGAATAAAGTTGGAGAATAAAAAAGAACCTTGCGGAACACCACAATTAAACAGGAAAGGAGGAAAGAGGTCGCTCCATCAACGAGTGCTGATATAGGGGGCGATCGGAGAGAAAACTAGACAAAGAGTAAGCAAAGAGGAAGAGGAAACCCGCCAAAGGAAGGGAGCTTTGAGAGCAGTGACGCGTGCCCAAACCCGGTCAAGAAGCTTTTAGATATGTCAAGCGCCACCAAGCAAGACTCCCCATGGTCCCTAAGGGGAGGAAGACCATAAATCAGTTGATAGGAAAGTATGTCACCAGTTGACCCGAACGACGAAAGCCATACTGGTGATATCCGAAAGAGGGAATGAGACTCCAGATGATACAGGAAATGAGAGTTACAGAAGAGTTTTTATATATAATATATTATATACATATATATATATATATATATATATATATATATATTATATATATATATATATATATATAATATATATATATATATATATATATATATATATATATATATATATATATATAAGCTATAGATTAGGGGTGGCCAACCTTTTGCATACCATACGCCAAATTTTTCACAGACGAGTTCAAGATGCGCCATATAATATATAATATATATATATATATATTATATAATATATTATATATATATATATATATATATTATATATATATATATATATATAATATATATATATATTATATATATATATATAATATGTATATATATATATATATATAATATACGTAAATAAAATCACAGAATAATATGATTTCTCTATTATATTTTTAAACAATTCTTTGATTTAAAAAAAAATACGGCACTAATTTCTAAAATAATCATAATTATGAAAAAAATAAAAAAGCAAACAATTTAATAATATGAGAGAACATCCCGCCACCATACACCAACACGAGGAGCATACCAACACACAATCACAACTGATGGACATTGACGATGTTTTTAACAAAGTAATTAAAATCATGTCTTCAAATATGGGTTTGGCGGGAAAATATATTGAAATGATAGGCCGAGACAACGCTACAAAAAAAATGCATAAACATTAAGATATTTGTTACATACTTCTTTAAATCTTGCCAGATTTAACAAATTTCTGAATAAAATGAATTTTTTAGTTTTCATTAATAAATTCGAAAGAAATAGGCTGACGACGAAGCCCAGTTAAAATATAAAATCTCCCAAAAAGTAGCCCGTAGCAATGCGCCACGTTTGGCGCATGCGCCAAGGGTTGGCCACACCCTGATATAGATAATATAGATAATATATATATATATATAAATATAGATAAAATAATAATAGTAATATAGCTAATATATATATATATATATATAATATATATATATATATATATAATATATTATATATCTATAAAATATATATATATATATATATTATATATATATATATATATATTTAAAATATATATATATATATATATATATAATATATTATATATATATAGAAAACAGTGTGTACAACTAAATGGCAATGTCATCATGGGAAATAGTGAAGTTTGGTGTTCCACAGGGTTCAGTGCTGGGGCCACTGTTGTTCCTCATAATATAAATGTTTAGACCAGGGATCTTAAATGCCAAGATTCTAAATTTGCCCGATGATAGCACAAGTGGCCACCTCAGTTAGGATAGTGAAGGATGCATAAAGATTCAAAATGATCTTGATAAACTTCTTGGGTGGGCAGATAAGTGGCAAATGAATTTTAAAAGTAAAAACTTTAAGGTTCTTCACCTAGGTTACTCAAATAAAAGTTTTAACTACGATATGAATGGGGATTGGCTTGCGTCTGTGGACCAAGAAAAAGATTTAGGTGTGATTATAAACAGTAATTTGAAAGTAGCTTATCAGTGTTTGGAAGCAAGGAATAAAGCTAATAAGATGCTGGGCATAATAAATTGCAATGTTGTTAGCAAGAGCAAAGAAGTTATAAGTAAACTGTATAATAGTTATGTTAGGCGCATGATTAAGTATGTGCACAAAGTTTGGGCCCCCTTATTTAAAGAAAGACTTAGATATGCTAGAGAGAGTGCAACGTAGAGCAACAAGGATGATTTCTGGGTTTGAGGGTAAGAGCTATGAGAAGGAGTTAGGAATGTTTCTGTAGAAAATCAATTTCTCATAGGGGACATGATACTACAAGTCTACAAAATATTCACATCTATTGATAATACAGAGACCAATAAATTCTTCATAGTAGAGCATGGACGGAAACCAAGGGGCATAGTAAGAAAATTAAGAAGAAAGCACGCCATCTTGATATAAGAAAGCATTCATTCAGTAATAGGGTTGTTAAATTTTTGGAATGGTTTGCACAGGAGGTCTGTTGAGATTGGCAACTCGATTGCAACATTTAAGAAAGGATTGGATAGGTATATGGATGGTTTGGGTATCATATAGTATATCTTGATTAAGCCAAACTGGTGGGTTTTAGTTACAGTAGTTATTAAGGTTAAACTGCATGTTACTATAAAGTTATTAAAGCTTGTAGTGTGGTTAGCATGTACTTTAGCTATAGTTTTTTTCTTTTAGTTGTAGACTTTGTGTATACTATGTAAGTTATTGACAAGCTCTAGGGTGCTTTGTTGATTTCCATGAACCTGCTTTAGACTTTGTGTATACTATGTAAGTTATTGACAAGCCCTAGAGTGCTTTGTGGATTTGCATAAACATGTTGTTTGATGATTGGTTCTATTGGCTTGACTGGGACAGTTTCGATAGGCCCCTGTGGCTTCTTACTGGCTTTTTATTTCTAATGTTCTAATATATATTCAATAGATTTTCTGCATGCTTATTATTTTTAATTATTCTGCTCGATTAATTATCAAATTACTTTCGATATTTAAAAAAAAAAATAGATTATAGATACATCGATAGTTATTTGATTATCGTGCATCGTGTCTATAAGTTTGCACACCTATAAGTGGACTTCAAGTGCACTTGAGAAAATTTGTATTAGGCTTGCTGTGTATATTTCTGTATTTGTATTAGACCTGCTGTGTATATTTCTGTATTACGAGATTCGGAAGGTTGTAAATAATATTTATCTTTTTATTTTCTAATACTTTCTCTGTTGGTTATTTTGTTTTTTTCTCATATTTTAATGAAAGACACGGATAATAGATGCGGTTAAAATAATAATGCCTTTGAGTTAATTACTGTACCAAAACTAGAAACATTTCTTTACAAAAATGGTATAAAAAAATTATTTTAAAGTTTCATCTTAAAGTTTAAGGAATCAAATTTTAAATGTAATTTTCAATAAAAATATTTAAAAAAGCGCTATGAAAACAACTTTTTATTTTTTTCTCATTCGCGTAGGGATGAAGGAACTGTGTCAAATCTCAAAATGTGTATTAGGTTATCGATATATCTAGATAATGATGAGCAGATATATCAATACATTGGATATCAAATATTTTTTTAAATATATTCTAATTTTAATAAATAAAATATATTTCTATCTTCTAGTCAATAAAAATTAAAGATACATTCATTTGTACTTTTGTATTAAATTTAAAAATTATTTTTTTCATTCTCATTTATTTCAAATATTTAAATCAGTGAAAATCTTGAATAAAATGCAACTAGGCTCACTAATAATGAAACATAATATAGTTGTCATTATTGCTTATTAGTAATTTTTAAAATATCTCAAATTGTCGAAAATAATAGCTAAAATTTAAAATAAAAAAAAAAAAACCCACTTGAAGCTGGACTTTTTTTTGGGGGGGTTTTATTAGGTGGGTTTTTTTTTTTTTTTTTTTTTGTGGGTTTTTTAATGCCAACCATGATTATAAATATCTCGGGGTCTGCAGTTATTGTAAGAAGAGAGGACATATCAGGGCTTAATAATATCAGTCAATGAGATCTCCTTCTCACATTCCCCCTAGTGCTCGTAGAATGGTATGTCCCTTCTGTCAAGGTCCACACGCAGGCATCAAGTGTTCTTATAAGACACCACCGTGCCACGCTAATCATGGCAAGAGGTCTGATAATATACAGTCCCGTTATTCCCCTCAAAACAGACAGTCTTCTGGTGCTAGAAAGAAAACATACACGCAGACGAAACCATATAATGCGGACAGGGAACAATCACAGTAAGAGGTACGCGATTCTTTTCGCCCACCACGCCGTTATTTGGATCTGTGCAAATGGTGTAACCTAGCCCATTATTGAAGGGGCCGTTGCTTGGGCGTTACAGAAGAGACAGACGCTCAAAGCCAGTAACGCTTAAACTTGAAGCCTCCACAGAGGAACTGAGGTCATGGTGGGAGATTCCTAGCCTGTCACGGCTCGGATAGAGGATACCACCTCTGTTGCACGGAACTCGGAAATATATCAGATGGTGAGTTAAGAACTGTTTCTATCAATCTCAAGTCAAGCTAAAGGTAGAGAGTGAGAGAGAGTGAGTGTGTTTTGAATTAGAAATAGTCAGGCTTTTTACGGGTGTTGGTCGATAGGAGCTCAGGCGGCGCGCGCGAGAGTGCGAGACTCATCAGTACTCTAGAAAGCGTAAAGAATGTTTTTAATTGACCAACCCGCATGAGGTTGAATCACAGCAGATTAGTGGGCTACGTCGGGATTTCGGGATGTAGTCTATTGAACATTACGCAAAAAATTGCCTCTGTTTCTTTGAAGAAGCTATGTGCCACGCGAAAGCCTACTCTTTCTTTGTAGCCCCCTGACAGACCTATGCCAGCATACGGTTTCTTGGAGCTGCTTTACTTTGTGGGATGAATAATGTACTTCCCCGACTGACTCGCGCGAGTTAATTCACCATATGAAAATGGAAGTGATGAAGAGAGGTGGTCGCTTCGTGATTAGAGTTTTTGCGAGGCCAGCTTAACTGTGGAGCGAGATGCCGAATTGACTTCCCATGTGAGAGCGAGGAAAGTTCATGCGATGTAAGGATCCACAGATGTCCAGTAGATGAGTAGGTTTTCCGGCCCCAATGTAGAATTTCTGCTTTAATTGCCGGTTCGCTGGGAGTTATTCGATCTTACTTCAACGTCTCCATTGCTTGTTTGAGTGCTTCTGATAGACCCCATTACATTAGAAAATAATAACTGTTTTCGGACTAGGAAGAACGCTCTCCAGATACAGAATTGTCATGTGGAACTAAATTCGAATTTAAACAACAAGAATTCAGATGTATGGACGGTCGAAAAATTGGTTGAAGAATTTAGTATTTCGGAGTTACCAATTGATGAACTTCAGAAACAAGAACTCATCAATGTTTTACTGAATCATCAAGCTGCCTTAAGCTTTGGAGATCACGACGTGAGGGTAGGGCCACTAACATTACCCAAGCAAAAGAGTTAGATATTACATTGATCAGGGAGGGGTCCCTGAAAGAGTGAAGGCGAGAGGAGGGTGGCCCGAATGGCGTTCCTCCCGCGATTTTTGAGGGTGGTGGCTTTCGTGCTGACCCCCTCGTTTCAACTATAATTCTCTATGTCTCAATACTAACACTTTCCTTCAGTGTTGGAGGCATGCACATGTTCAACCGATTCCAAAAAAAAGGAAGCCACTCTGATCTTTCTAACTATCGCCCAATAGTTCTAACTTGTATTCTATCTAAAATCTTTGAAAGCTTTCTCAACTCTCATTTCTTAGATCATCTGCAATCTCATTTACTTCTATCCGATCGCCAGTACGGCTTTAGGCGCTCAAGGTCTACTGGCGATATACTTTCCTATCTTACTGATTTATGGTTTTCCTCCCTTAGGAACTACGGGGAGACTTTCGTGGTGGCCCTTGACCGGGTATGGCATGCGTCACTGCTCTCCACCCCTCCTTCGGGTTTTCTCCTTCTCTTTGCTTACATATGTCTAGTTTATTTCAAATCGCTCAATATTGGCTGTTGTTGATGGGGCGACTTCTTTTTCTGTCAATAGTGGTGTTCCTCAGGGTTCTGTCTTATCTCCAACTTTATTCCTACTTTTCAGATAATGAATCCTACTCACCTGCACATTAACTCTATCCACCCATATGCCGATGACTCGACCCTTCATTCTTAAACTCATTTCACTTCTAGAATTGCCTCTCGTAAAAATCTTTCCAATTCTATTCTCGCTGATCTGGATAGAATTTCCGGGTGGGGTCGTCTCAACCTTGTGAAATTCAATTCTTTAAAAACCCAACTTCTACAAATCTCCCTCTCTAAGAAACCTTCTAAACGGTTCTGTCGTCTCTCCTGTTGACAATATAAACATCCTTGGCCTTAACATAAACAAAAAAAATGTCTTGAAAACCTCACACCACAACGGTTGCTGGGCGGCCTCAAAGATAAACTGGGAGTTCTGTTTAGACTGCCAGACTTTTTCCCCTCTTCTCAGTTACTCCGTATTATACAAATACCTCATCCGCCCTTGTATGGAGTACTGCTCTCATATCTGGAGAGCTCTGGTTTCACTCGGCTTTTGGATAGGGTCGAGTCAAAGGCCAAAAGGCTTATAAACTTTACTGTACTTTCCACTTCACTTGACCCTCTATCTTTGCGGCGCGATGTTTGTGCTTTATCTCTTTTCTATAGGTATCGCAGCGGCAGCTGCTCGAGGGAACTTATCAACTCGCGGTACACCACCTTTACGGACCGCCCCGTAACACAAAGGGGTGCTGCTACTGGGCATGAGTTTGTGAAATGCTCTACTGCTTTTAGTTGGAGATTTTAACTCTAATCATGTTTTGTGTTATTCTCTTCCATCTTCTGTGTTTCCTGCTGAATTTAATCTCCCTCCACTTTTAAAACGCCTGAGTTTGTTGCTCATGCTGCGTAATATTACGGTTAGTT
>JABUQX010032904.1:12500-25000 GCA_015478945.1 Trachelipus rathkii
TATTATTATTATTATTATTATTATTATTATTATTATTATTATTATTTATTTTCATTTTATGTTTATTTCTTTATTTTTATTATTCTTCGTTAGCGTTAGCCCTGCCCTTCTCAGCCCAGCGTAGCACCGCACCAACCCCTGCCCCGCACAGCACCGACCCTATATATATAAATAAATATATATATATATAATATATATATATATAATATAATAATATATATATATATATATATATATATTATATATAAATATATATATATATATATATATATATATATTAAAATATAATATATATTATATATATATTATATATATATATAATATGTTCCTTGCTATGAATATGCACTATATATATAATATTCCCAAATGCTTACTATATATAATATATTCTTTGTATATATATAACTAGTTCAGTAGTTCTTAACTACAAGATAAATGGAAATATGGGCTCTTGAAATTTTCAACCTTCTTCAGCGCTCCGTTGCTGAACCTCCCTGGGGGAAAACATAAATAAATTTAGCGAACATCCACCAACCGGGCAAAAAGTCGTAGGCGCAAAGGCGCATTGAATGTGACCAAAAATATAGGCGCATAGGCGCTAAAGCGCACTAGGTCCGGCGGCTATAGGCGCAGGCGCACTCAAAAAAATTATAGCGCGCCAAGCTCTGATATATATATATATATTTATATTGATTAAAAAATATAATCGATATCATTACAACACAATTCTGCCAGTACAATATCGATTCCGATATCAATAATAATCTATATATACTTTACATAATCTTTCTTTCTTTCTTTGTCTAACTCTGATATCAGACTTTAATGCTACGCTCATTCGCTACAAAGCTTCCTACATGTAAGCAGTAGGATGTATGAAAAATGTCGAAAAGAAAGCCCAGCCTACCGCCCCTCTGTACATTAAGGTAGTGAAAACTCGTCACCCCAGACAGAAAATCCACCCGCTAGAGCTTCATGGGACAGCGACGGGCCCTCACTATGGTAATATCGTCAATGGTAAGGTTCTCCCTTGGCCCAGGTGGCCACAACCATGCCCCCATCCAAAACCCCGCCATTCTCTCCTATCATGCAACCTTTATTCTCGGCCTCTGCCAAATCTCACATTTCTCTCTTCAGACATTCGTTTCACCGACTCAATCCCACTTTCTCTTCGGTCTCCCAGCCGATCGGCTCCCAACACACTCCCCACATACATCCGCTTAACCAACCGACTATCATTCATCCTTTCCACATGACCACAACCAATCACCAACAACATCTTTCATTTCTTCTTCTCATTACCCCTTTCTTCCACACCACACAACTCTAATAAGTTCATTCCTCCATTTTATTAATTCTTCTCACAACCCTAAGATTGTCTATAGATTGTACCTCTAACACATTGACCTTAGATCTATATCTTCTATTCCAGACCTAGCTCACTACCATACAATAACACAAGGTAACAACATACCCTCATGTAGACCCTAGCGCACTCAAGACTAGTCCCTTTATATTCACCAACGATTAATTGCACCAGCCACTTCTGCCATTCACACTTTCCTACTAACACTCTGCATCATCCGTTCCCTCTCATCAAATCACGATACTCTTAAATATTATAAACTCAGATCACTTTCTCCAGCTGCTCACCATCTTAACATAACTTCACACTGAGAAGTTTCCTCACTCACTATACCATAACCTTACTCTTATCTTACGTTCTTTCAAACCCCTTCCTTTTACTACCCCAAATCTCTCTACCCAATCCTCTCAAAGCTCTCTTCAGATTCGCCCATCAGAACCAAATCATCCGCATATAATAGGTAGGCACCCTCCATCATCTCCATTCTCCATCATTCTACACCACATTTCCTGCCATCCCACCTCGAATTCTTCATAACAACCCATCCATATACAAATTGAATAACCAAGGAAGACATACCACAACCCTGTCTCACTCCGCTATTAAATCCTAAACCAATCCCCACTGACCCATTGTATTCTTACACGCTTCAACATATGCGTCATTACATACTTTGAATTCCATTCAGGAGCCTACCACCAACACCATATGATAATATACCTGCCATAAAGCTCCCTATTAACCTATACATACGCTGTTGCATTAATTCATAATAACTAAATATATTTATTCCTTCTTCTCCCTCAGTTTATCAGATCATGTTGTTTAATGTAAAGATTTGAATCCATACATCCTCTACCACCCCTAAACGCACCTTGTTCTTCACCAATCAGTTCCTTCAGTCACTCCGACGCACTCTTTTCGACCAAAATGCCAGCATATACCTTCCCTACAAACAACTCAATAAACTTATTCCCCTTTTCTCCCTTACCTTATATATAAGGGTACTTATTACCGCTCTCCTCCAATCCCTTTGGAACTATACCCTCACATAAACGCATTATTACACAACTTCCAATCCACTCAATCACCATCTCGCCTCGCTCTTGATCATTTCACCAGTAAATTTCCATCTATTACTGCAGATTTACCACATTCTTCAACTTTCTCAACTCTATGCTACCCATTGCCTCCTCCTTACTAATAACCTCATCCCCAAATATCTATTCCTTCTTGCCTCAAACCCACACACATTCACTACACCTCATCATTCTGTTAATAGTTGTGCAGATTTTCGAAAGTGTTTCTTTCCAACACTCCCTCAACATTCCATTTTCCATCAGGTTACAAAGCACCCCTATTCATTATTCTACGCAGATTCCCTTTATTTCTCATTCTTAACCTTTCCGCTTCCTTCTTCCAGAAGAGCTTTCCTATTCCCTTGATGTCCCATTCATCCTTCCTTCCAAATGTTCATGGGTATTACCTCTTGTTTTCCTCCTAACTTATGCACGTCCTTAGTGATTTGGGGGTCTTTTTATCCTCCTTATTATAAATTCCAAGCATCTTTCTTTTTGAACTTCATCATTTGTTTTTAGTACATTCAACCACGCTTCTTTTTTTAACCTTTAAACTTTTTATTCACCTCTTTATTCCACCATTCGCTGTTAACATTCCTTACTTCCTACTTTAGCACATTCACACACTTTCTTTTGCGCTACTAACAATTGCTTCCTTCAATTCCCCGCAGTAATTTGCAGTATCCCTTGTTCAATTCAACGATTTAACTAGCGAGCCGCCTCTTACATACTTTATCCTTATTGTCTTGCTCACTTAACTTCTCACTCTTAATTTTACCGTACTTCTTTCGTATCACCTTCCTCTCCATCAAAGCCCCCACTAAACTTAATTTTACATAGAACAACATAATGTACCGATAATCCCATTCCTAAACCCTCACTGATTTAACATCAACACCATACTCAACATCTTCCTTCTTCACCAAACACAAAATCAATCATACTTTTCAGTTCAATACCATCTCTACTAACACCAATCTATATATATATATTATATATATATATATATATATATATATATATATATATATATATATATATATATATATATATATATTATATATATATATTATTTATATAATATATTAATATATATATACATAAAAGTATCAGGATCGGTATTGGGGTACGGCTAAATTATCGGTATTGATATGATATCTGTATCAGTAATCGGTTTTGAAAAACTGTGAGTACTTCTGTCAATATCGAGAAATTCGGTATTGGTGGCAACACTATATATATATATATTTATATATTATATATATAATATTATATATATATATATATAATATATATATATATATATATATATATATAAAAATATTTATATATATATATATATATATATATAAGTATATGATAAATATATATGCGGATGATTTTGGTTCTGTGTGGCGAATCTGAAGAGAGTTGAGAGGATAGTAAAGAGAGATTTGGCAGGGTGTTTGTAAAGGAAGGGCTTGAAAGTAAACGTGGATAAGAGTAAGTTATGGTTTGAGTGAGGACACTCCTCAGTGTGAAGTTATGTTAGATGGTGAGCAGAGAACAAGTGTCTGATTAAATATTTAGGGTAATGTTGGATGAGAAGGGAACTGAGACGATGCAGAGTGTCGTAGGAAAAGTTGTGAATGGCAGGAAGGTGGCTGGGCAATTAAATCGTTGGTGAATACAAAGGGATAAGTCTTGAGTGTGCTAGGTCTTACATGAGGGTATGTTGTTTACTGTGTTATTGTATGTAGTGAGACTATGGTCTGGAAAGGAGCGTATAGATCTAAAAGTTCAATGTGTTCAAGATGGACAATCTTAGGGGTGGCTAGTTGAGAAAAATTGATAAAGAGAGGAATGAACGTATTAGAGAGTGGTGTGGTGTGAAGAAAGGGGTAAATGAGAGAATAAATGAAAGTATGTTGAGATGGTTTGGTCATGTGGAAAGGATGAATGATAGTCGGTTTGGTTAAGCTGATGATAGTGGTGAGTGTGTGGGAACCGACGGCTGGGAGACCGGAAGAGGAAGTGGATTGATTCGGTGACGATAGCCTGGAGGAGGAAAATGTGAGTTTGGCAGAGGCGAGAAATAAAGTGTGCATGATAGGAGAGAATGGTGGGTTTTGTATGGGGCATGGTGTGGCCCACCTGGGCCAGGGGATGAACCCTTACATTGACGATTTACCATAGTGAGGGCCCGTCGCGGTCCTATGATGCTCTAGGGTGGATTTTCTGTCTGTGACGAGCTCTCACTAATTAATGGTACAGAGGGGGCGGTAAGGCTGGGCTTTATTTTCGACGTTTGTCATGTTCTCCTACTGCTTTTTCTTTTCCGATGCTTGTACAGCACCTTACCCCCCAACCTTGGGGCAAAGAGGAAGGTGAAGAAAGAAAGCAAGAAATATATTATATACTATTATATATATATTATAAATATATAGTAATAATATATATTATATATATAATAAGTATATATATATATATATATATATATATATATATATATATATATATATATATATATATTGGAACATATCTCACCGCGAGTGCCCGAGCCGCAAACTCATCCTCTTTATCTTCCAGAAGCAAACTTCAATGAAATCGAGTTGGAGCATCGTGGACTAGTTTCAAAGAAACAAACCCCTCCTCACCTCCTTTGGGAGATGCAATCTTCGAGATCGAAGCCAAAATTGGCTAGAGCCCAGAGATAAGTCTGCTTATTTTTTCATCTTTTTGATTTTTGGGGTGTGCAAACCCTACGTACACATCCAAACTCTTTTTATTAAGCCGATGATATAGAATCTAATCTAAGTCCCAGAGCATACCCCTGCCCCAAATTTTATAGTGTGGTAGAGGACAAACCTCAATATTATGCAACTTTTGATTGACAACATTCGTATTATCTTAAATGCAACAACGTCCAAACCTAGCAATGCTGCTTATTCACCGGCATGGTCGTGCCACTTATGCAGAAAATTGCATACAAACCCAAATCCCTCACTCCCATAATTCAATTAAGTTACTCCATGTAAATATTAATGGTATAAAAATTAAACAAAGAACTTGACTGCACTTTAAGTACAATATACACATTGCTCTTATAGAGGAATCCAATCTCATATCACACAAAATAATTCACTTTCTCAATTTCTTAACAACTACACACACCTAAGACAAGACAAGACAAAAAACCTCCCAAACATAACCTAATTATACTCTCTCTCTCTCTCTCTCTCTCTCTCGCTCTTCTCTCTCTCTCTCGTCTCTGTCCTGCTCTCTCTCACTCTGTCTGTCTCTCTCTCTCTCTTCAATACTAAAAAATACATATAGAGCTCCAATCAACACACATAACACACAAACTCCTTCATGAACGACGACCAAACATCCACAAACAATAGAAATACAGGTAATCAAAAAAACATATATAACCTGGTCAGGTTAATTTTTATATCCCCATCTACATCTCACACTTTCCACGAACTCCTATCTAAGACTACGCTTCTTTAACTACAGAATAAAATAATTTGATCATTAGCTGTGGACTTTCAATGCCCCATACACCACACATTGCTTAATAAAACACCACCCACCCACCCAAACCAAGAGGCGACTTACTTATAAATCAATTTAACGCTCACTCAATATCCTTAACAGAAACCAACCCACTGAATACACCTACAACATATCTAGAACTTTACATCTCATTATATTAAATTTTATTTCCATATCATTCAAGTTACCAAAACTTTTCCTGCTCTCTCCTCAGGTGGCATCCCAATATCAATCACAATTCAACATAAACACCCTATTCGCATATCTTTCAAAAAAACATTCCGTATATATATATCAACTACAAGAAAGCAAATCGGCAAGCTTACACTAACAACATAGAAATTGATCTAAAATCCTTCCAAATTGGTAAGTTTTTCTTCACTCAACAAAACAATACAACACTAATAAAATAATTTTAAAATAGAGCATGGGAAAATTCCCCCACTATGCTATGGTTGTTGGTAAACAATTGAAGCAGGAAACTATTCTCGCTTCAAATAGACGACACCCTAATAAAACAAGAAACTCACTCAGACAAAGGCAAAATTGACAGCAAGTCACGGTCTCAGCAATACAATAAATACCTTAATTGACCAAAACCAAAAATCAAATCAAAATCTTAAGACCAACATAAAGCAAATATTCACACACTCCAACTCCCCACCCCACCCTCCCAACCCATGGAGGGCTATATGTAAGCAAAAACAAATCCCCAAAAAATCTGTTGCAACCAATGATATGTCACTATTCCAAAAAATCCTTCTCAACCCATTCTAACAGGCAAACAATTAAACGGCTCAAATAATTAAACCAACCATTCTCACTCCTCTACGAGTCTAACTTTTATCAAAAACTTAAAAAACTAACAAGCAGTATAATCTGACCAAATATCTCACATTCATTCAATAGCAGTTATCAAACGAAACACTTAATACTTAACGTTGCGACGACTACTCTCACCACTTTGGAAACAAACTCTTAATTCCTGTTTTGGGCATAGTAAATACACACCCTAAGAGAGACCCTATTTACTATAACACCTATCTCATTGCTCCTTAATATACAATGTATTTATAAAACTAATCAACAATAGATATTCCTCCATGCCTTTATTAAACTCACAACATAGTTTAGACAACACTCCTACTAATCTCCTATAGATGTAAACACAACTTTATAATTGGTTTTAACCAAACTCCCACTCTATTTCACCTCTGGTAGCAATGGGCAGTGTAGGCTTTGAGCTGTCTTCCGACACATTTTAATAGACAAGTAATAAATACAAATGTATTAACAAGGATAAAAAAAAAAAATCTGTCGGTTGAATCTCCTGTACATACAAGGACACCACTCCTCCTGTACATACAAACTATATAATGGAGTCCCCCAAGGAGCCATCCATTCTGTAACATCAGCTCAGTCTACGAGCACGGATCCCTCTCGGCAAGATGGCTGCCTGAAGCAGGGTTTGCGGGTCGGAGTCATGATTCAGAGGTCAGTGATTTTGAAGGGTGGGTCAGGTCATTAATTGGGAGACAGGTCAGGTCGGTAATTTTCAAAGTCGGAGTCAGTAAAGCTTTCAGATAGGTTGGGTAAATTTAAAATGACAAAGTTATAATTGTAGACTCTAACAGATGAAACTAATCACTTTATTACAGTTTATTGACTTTTGACTTCCACATCACAAAATGCAATTGCAAACTTCAAAGTTTTTTAACCTGCACCTTATGTTCAATCTTCAACCTTATACTATCTATATTTAAGATACTGAAGGAATAAAAGACCATGGTACAGAAATTTCTCTCATTTGACGTGATATTATACTAATAACATTTCTGGTCAATCTGGGGTAAGCTTAACTGAAAGAACAACAACAAAAGCTGAAATCTGCACTTTACAATGTGGCCATTGTATTAAAAGGTTGCAGGAAGTTCAAGAGGAAAATTACATCTAAACATATGCTAAGTGATGAAGATACAGCTATCTCGTTCACTTCTCAAGTCATTCTTTCAAAGTTCAGATTATTGTAGAGAGAAGAGAAAAGAGAAGAGAAAGCTTCTAGATATTGAAGGCAGTAAAAGCATCAATTGGTTCAAGAAAAGATTGAGTCCTTTACAATCGCCTTTTGTATTCATAATTTTTAAATAATTCTTGCAGTGAAAAGAAGTTAAAAATTTTATACTTCGAAGAGTATAGACATTGGCACAGAAGCTGAAATTTATATTTGCTCTACATAACACTTGCAAGTTCATGGAACTTCTTTTTATGCTCTTCGTATTATAAAATCAGAAGAAGAAAAATGAAGGAGAACCTGGCAGATGCTATTCTGTTTTTAGAACTAATCATTTCAATGAGTGAATAGATGATATTAGATGTAAGTTCATGTAACTAAGTAATGTAGCTTGATTTTATATATATATATATATATATATATATATATATATATATATATATATATATATATATACATATATATATCTCTTCTATACCTATATATATATATATATATATATATATATATATATATATATATATATGAAATAAATTCCGTAAATTTTTTATATATTTTAATTTTTTTTGATATTTAAGTGGTCTTAATTATAATTTTTAATAATAATAAAAATAATAGTTAATCAAAGCAAAATAAGAATATATGTTTTATTAATAGAAATGAGGAAACATATTTGTATTTGGTGAAGATTTCTTAGTTGAAGTGGCTGTTATTCCATATATATATATATATATATATATATATATATATTTCCTTTTTAACTTTATATATATATATATATATATATATAACTATTATATATATATATATATATATATATATATATATATATATATATATATCTATATCTCCTCTATATATTTCTTTCTTTCCTACTCTCCCAGAGGATTCTTTGTCATCAGTATACAATCTTCTCTGGGCATCCTATATATCTCATATCTTGCTCTCTTATTTGGTGTGTTATCTTTCAGAGTGCAGTTCTTATCTATCTTGATGTTGCCCTCTGGTGTCCATGTCTTCTTGGCAATTCTCCTTAACCATCCTCTAGATATCCCCACCATCTCAATCTCACATATCCATCTTCAATTCATCTTCTTTACTATATCTTCTAATTACTTCATTCCTTATTCTGTCTCTCCTATTCTTTCCAATCATAGTTCTTATATATCATGTCAGCAGCTGTATTCACCTCCTCTCTCGTTGTTGTCTGTTTCGCTCAAATACAGGTATGGAGTCAGTATATATTAAAATCTTTTTAACACCTCTATTCAGATATTCCTATATTTCAGTATGTGGGATTCAGATGTCATACCTGATCCATACTGTCTCGTAATCCCTTATCGACTTCCTTCCCTTCTGTTAAAACACCCTCCGAGATAATTGCAGGTGTACCACCTCTCTCACCATCATTCTCATCCCCTCCTCATTTCCTCAAGTTCTGTTAATATCTGTCTTCTATGTGTGTTCACTCATCCCTCTTCTCCTCCATAAACAACTCCCACCACCTCTCTCTCATGTATACCAGATCGTCACGCCTTCCACCATGCATCCATAGGTGTTCCTGCCAGTCTGGGAACGCAGTATAGATCATAATGTTTCTACGGACAGTTTTCTGAGGGTTTTACAACAAATGAGGCGTGTAGCCTTGATTCATTCTGTAATAGTGTTTAAAATTTTTGAATGGTTTCCCGCAGGAGTTTGTTGATTGATTGCAACATTTAAGAAAGGATTGGACAGGTATGTAGTTGTTTGTGCATCTATAGTATATTCGGCGTGGCAAGGTAGTGGGTTTTAGTCAGTTATTAAAGTAAACATATTGCTTCTGTGTCCCAGTAAACTTATTAAGTTTTATTAATATGGTTAACTTTCTGAACCTTAACCTAAAGAGATTTCTCTTGATGCAACTTGTCACCTGAAATAACTGTGATACTTTGTTTAGGAAATTGACATCTACTAGGGTGTGGTGTAGGATGTGTTTGTCCAGCATGGGCATCTGTTTGATAAATCTTAGTTGGCTGGAGCCCAGGTCCATATTTGCCTCTTTTGTTCTTGTTTCCTTCCTCTATCAGGTGTACTGAACTTTGTTCATCTCTTTCTGATTGGATACAGATGATGGTGTAAAGCAATGATGTTTTAGAGGTGTTTAAGCTGTCCAGTATCCAGCAGCGTTAGACAGATGTTCATCATATTCCATTATATTGTGAAATTTTAACTCATTAAAAACTTTGCTATGTATCAGATACAACCTCATATATATTTTACCCCAGATTTCCAAGGCTAGAACTACTATTTAAAGAAAAAAAGATTTTCCCAATTTTAAATGGATATTAGCTCTCAGATAGGCGACACAAGGTAGGTGGAAAATTAAAGTGTATTATAAGCCAATAAAGATATCCTCAAAAGCATACCATTCTAGAGACTTCAATGGATCAGATATTAATCTTTTGAAAAAACTTAGATCACTGGTTTCAAGCAAAAGCAAATTTAACCTAAGTTTATTTTGTATATATCTTCAACTTTATTCTCAAACACTCTTTCATTGTATTACATTGCATTCTCCATAATTAGTGGCAGCAACTGCTTAATCATGTGTGATAGTGCTTTTTGTTAATAAACCTCGGGTTTCAAACAAACATCAAAAGAAATTATTTCCTGTTCCTGTAGCTGTAGATGACAATAAAAAATCAGAACATGAAGGTAAAACATTTCCTCTTATTTGATCAATTAAAATAAAAGAAATAGACATTCTAATTTATTGATGAATTCTTTAAATAAGTAGTTAGAGAACAGTTACATGAATCAAGGTCTTACTAAATCTTTTAATACAAATATAACCGATCGATGTCTATAATTTTGCTAATTTTAGCTAACTTTCATATGTGCAGTCTTTAGTTGTTAAGGATTTTGGCATTTTACCTCATAAAATGAAATCAAAACAATATTTAACTTCTCTGAAATGGCTCAAAGCAAGCACCAATTCAGGAAATCTATGAGGCTATTTATGGAGTGTTCATCTTAACTACAATATAATAAAAAGGAAGTTATAAATCATTTTTAGCATTAAGAATCAAGTGAAAGTATATGAATAAAATATCTTTTTTTTTAAATTAATTATTTGTTATTTTATTATTTTATTATGAAGATATAACATATATATATATATATATATATGTATATATCCATATTTTATAATATATATATATATATATATATATATATATATACTACTTACCTATATAGATATATATATGTATATATATAAATATATATATATATATATATATTTATAACAACATATATATATATATATATATATTCTTAATCTAAAACACCCCGAAATTTTTTTGCTGCTACTTATATATATATATATATATATATATAACATATATATATATATATATATATATATATATATATATATATATATATATATATATATATATATATATATATATATATATATATATATATATATATATATATATATATATATATATTCATGATACAGAACACCCCGATGAGGTACCTATGCTGCTACATATAAATGTATATATATATATATATATATATATATATATATATATATATATATATATATAATATATATATATAAATAAATATATATATATCAACATCATCATCATATCCTTCGTCCTTACCTTCTCTCCCAGACTGGGGTTAGGTGCAAGGACAAAAAATAGAAAAGAATGAAGATATGTAATGAGAAATTGAAAAGAAGAAAACTAATCTTACCTTATTACCTTTTAAAGTAGAGTAAATGTGATCTGAAACATAAAACTGAGACAACGATGGACCTCTGTAGCATATAATCAATGGGGTTAATCCATAATGGAGTCTGAGCTATATCCCTTCACAAACACCATTCACCACTATTATACACCTTTCTTCTACCTCCTCTGCCAAACTCACATTTCTCCTCCAGGCATTTCTTTACTGATAAATCACTTTTCTCAGTTCTCCAGACATTCAGTTCATACACTCACTATACATCAACAAACAGCCATTCTATACATCTTCTTTCCATGGTAAACCATCTCACTTTGTACTTTCATTTATTACTAATTTACCCACCACGCATTCTCTACACGTTCATTTCTAATTTATCGGTTCTTCTCACCTAACTGAATTGTCACATCGGGCTTATTTGCTAGATCTATACCTCTTATTCCAAACCATAGTCTACTACATACATTAACACAGAGTAACACTCTCATATACATATATATATATATATATTATATATATATATATATATATATATATATATATATATATATATACTATATATATATATATATAATATATATATATATATATATACATATAATTTTTCTATAGATAATTTTCTATGCTCAAAGCCCTTCTATAAACTCTTCAACCTCTATGCGGGGTCTACCAAACCCCACATTCCTTTCAATAAAAATTAACGATCTAACAATCCCTGCTCAAAGCCCTTCTATAAACTCTTCAACCTCTATGCGGGGTC
>JABUQX010032904.1:30000-40000 GCA_015478945.1 Trachelipus rathkii
CTTTTAAGCCGTAATATCGATTCTTCAAAGTAAGAGTATAACCCTTGCATCATCAAATCTAACGACTATATATATATATATATATATATATATATATATATATATATATATATAATATATATTAGATATATATATATTATATCATAGAGAGAGAGAGAGAGAGAGAACGAGAGAGAGAAGAGAGAGATGAGAGAGAGAGAGAGAGGAGAGAGAGAGAGAGAGAGAGAGAGAGAGAGAGAGAAGAGAGAGAGAGCAGAAGGAGAAAGAAAGAGAGAAAGAAAAAAAAGAGAGAGAAAAAAGGAGGAAAAGAGAGAGAGAGAGAGAGAGAGAGAGAGAGAGAGAGAGAGAGAGAGAGAGAGAGAAGAGAGAGACGAGAGAGAGAGAGAGAGAGAGAGAGAGAGAGAGAGAGAGAGAGAGAGAGAGAGAGAGAGAGAGGAGAGAGAGAGAAGAGAGATGAGAGAAAGAGAGAGAGAGAGAAGAAACAGAGAGAAGAGAGAGAGAGAGAGAGAGGGAGAGAGAGAGAGAGAGAGAGAGAGAGAGAGAGAGAGAGAGAGAGAGAGAGAGAGAGAGAGAGAGAGAGAGAGAGAGAGAGAGAGAGAGAATTATTTAAGCAATATGGTAGGTGAATAATGTAAATAATTATAATCAATAAAAAAAAAAACAGCATCCACCATTAATGGTGAGAGAAAACAGATGAAATGTAAAAGATACCAGATAGTGAATAAATGTTTAGAAAAAAAATTGTGAAACATAATTCAAACATGTCAAATAATATTAAATATCATTATATTAATGATGCATAAAATAATTCTAACACATAGGTCTATAAGTTTTGCGACCCTCTGAATAAAAAATAAACAAACAAAGAACAGATTTTTTGTTCTTTTATTTCTATCAAGAAGTAGAGGATTAATGATAATATATATAATATATATATATATATATATATATATATATATATATATATATATATATATATATATATATATATATATATATATATATATATATATATAATATATTAATAATATAAAATATTAGTTAATATATATTATAATAGCAATCCTCGTGGCAGGAAGGTTGAGTTCGCCGCCTCTCAATACGAGAGGACGCTGGTTCAAAACCTCCGCGTAGCAGTTGGAGTTTTATATTCTACCTGGAGGGCATAGAATTAAAACTCGACTGCAAACGACCGTTTGGTGGCGCCAGTTTGGGATAGCGGACTTAAAGTTCGATTGTCCTGTGTCCGCCGTGGTTACCACCTTGGCATAGGGGATAAAGCACGTTAAAAGGTTATATAATATATATATAGCTATAAATATATATATATATATATATTATATATATATATATATATAACATATATATGTATATATATTGTAGTATATATTATTATATATATTATATACATACATTTCTGCCCCTGGCCCACCTTATTGGAGGGGCCACATACCGCCTCCAGAAAGCCGGCCACTGCTCTTGGGCGGTTTTCCACAGGTCAAGAATAGAAGTTACAGCAAAGGTGGTACGGGGAGCGTCGAGGGCGGGGCACTCCAGAAGGAAGTGCTCCATTGTGTCCTGGGATATACGACATCTAGTGCAGATGGGGGATATAACGTTGTCAAGTTTGAATCTGAATTTATATTGCATGAGATTTGGGTGGTGGCCTGATCTGCACCGGGCGAGGTTAATTTGGTTTCTTCTGGACAGTGATTCTTCTGTAGGGGAGATGTTTGGGGATGGGGGTGTTTAGTAGATTGTGTATTGGGAGCAGATATATATATATATATATAATATATATATATATATATATATAAGTTATTCTATTTATATATCAAATAGATATAATATATATATTATAAATATATATATATATATATATATATATAAGGTGAAATTACGATAGGGAATCCTTGTAAGACAATAGCATGCCATGTCTTAGAGTGTATGCATCTCTGTAAGGGGCTATTGCAAGCCTCATGCATATCACTTTGAATAAATGGTGGTCTGCTTCATACTTATAAAATGTACTTTATTTGAAATTCAAATGTTTGGCGCCTCTTCTCTTCCCCAAGGGAAGGAGTGCCAAACAAACGAGGCTCTGATTGGTGCCTGGGTCCAGAAAGGACGCCATCAAATCACCCTCGGGAGTCTTGTAGTGAACCTCCTAGCGTGAGGATGCCCTACACTAGTTGTTAGATTTAACCAAAGGCCGGAAGGTCAATTTAGGATAGGAAATTAGTGCATTATCTTATTAGTTAGTCTGTGTAATTCATAATAGTGCTAACGTTGATATATGCCCATCCATTACTTATCCAATTATTTAATGAAAATCATCTTTGTATTGTTATCTAACTATCACAATAAACCAACTACGAGGAAAGTGCTCTAATTAATCCCCCATTCTATGACTGTCGAAGTGATTTCGGCCTAGACGTCATTTTGGTAACCCCGTGAGCGACAGGGGGCTAAACCCCCTAATTGGAGTCAGATACATTAATAATTGAAAAAAAAAAAAAAAAAAAAAAAAAAATCCGGTACTTTCTCGTTAGTTCAGTGCTTAAATATTGATAGTTGGATAAAGTAAATAAATTATTTGAGTCAAAATTAATAACGTGAAGAAAAGTTTCTTATTAATCTCATTTTAAAAAATAAGAAAAAAAAGTCGTTATTACTTCGAAAGCGAAAATTCAAATTCAAGCTCTCGATTTAGGCCTAAAATCAACGCCTAACAAGTGACTCAAAGCAGTTAGCAACAACAAACCCATAGAAAATGGTATCAACGAAAAAGCTGACTCTTAGGACACAAACAAAGAAGTCCACAAAAAGAGGGAAGGACAAAACTCCATCTCCCCAACGCTTCTCCCCCTCACCTGATGAGGGAGGCCCATCTGCCTCTCTCTCAGAAACTGAGTTGGAAACGACGCCACCATCTTCGCGCCAAAAGGAAAAGACGCGGCGTCATGATGCCGACTCACCATTAAAAACATACAGTCATCTAACATCAAGTCAGTTACCAACCTTTGACCCCTATGATGTTATAAATTGGTTAAGTGCCACAACAACGATCTTCAAACTAAATCACATAGAAGATACCCACGAACGTGTTCGTTTGTTGGCTCCAATTTTGCCCACAAATTTGGTCTCCAAAATCACATTCCCTCTTAAAAACGACGCTTATCGTCAGCTATTACAAAACATAGAAGAAGTTTACCTCCCAGCCTTAAGAAATCGAATCCGCGATGTCTTTAAACAGGGCATGAGACCCGATGAATTGCCCAGTGAATATCTCCATCGAGTCAAGGGGGTATTGGGGAACAAAAGCTTCGATGTGTTGGTAGAACACAACCCCAAATTTGCCATAGACCTCTTCTTAGAGCAGATGCCTCAAAATATCCAAATGTCCGTGTATTCATTAGCCGAAGAAAATGACCTTATAAGAATGGTCAAAGTTTCAGATGATCTTTATAAGAATTTTGTTCGAAAAGGAAGAAATTATCATCAACCAAACGAAGAACAGACTTGGGGCTCTGTGAATTCTGTGCGTAATAGAACAGACACAAGAGAAACAGACTCCGCCTACCCTCTTCTCGGCGCGCGCAACCAAGAGCGCAAACATGAAACTGAGAGCAGCAGTGAAGGTCAAATCGCCCACCAGATGGCCAACCTCACAAAGATTGTGACCGAGCTCGCACACAACTTTCAGCTGTTCATTAAAAACCAAGCGGACTCAGCTGAGAGAGGAAATAGGACACGCGAGAAAAGTAGGTCACGCTACTCAGAATCGGATACGAATGGGTACAGCAAAGCATTTAATAACGCTGTCAATCAATTATGTTTCTATCATGCTCGCTATCTCTTCAAAGCCTTTAAATGTGAGAGCAGTGAGTGTCCTATGTATCCATTAATATATGGTAATAACCAGAAAAATGTCCCATCATCGTCGGAAAACTGCTAACAAGGCTGCGAAATTTACCATCCAATAGCAGCCGTGAAAAGCCTACTCACAATAGAAAAGTGAGATTTAATAATACCATCCAAGTGATAAATGACCCTATTACAAACAGTGCAGTGATTAATGAAATAAACTTACAAAATAAAAGTGCTGGTGAATTAAATAAAAATTATATCAATCATAATAACTCTATTAACATTAAAAATAATAGTGGGCTACTATTACTACTACTACACTACTACTAACTATACTACTACATATCTACTACTACTACTCCTAATAATAATAATAATAATAATAATAATAATAATAATAATAATAATAATAATAATAACAATGAAACCAATATTATTATTAAAAACAATATGAACGATATTGATCCAGAAATTGATCAAAATGTAGATACAACTACCAGCACTACCCAAGAACGGAAAATATAAAATTCCAAGTTAAAATAACAAATAAAAGAAAAAAAAATGACAAATAAATCTAAAACTTTATCAATGAATCCTATTCAATTTACACAAATGTACAAGGAATGCATGTATCCTTCTAGTTTAAAGAGAACTCAAAAAAATTTTAAATCTGAAAAGTAGTAGTAGTCCACAAAACAAAATATATACAAATAAATAAAAATATTATATCAAATAATACTGATGTCAAAGAAGGTCTCAAAACAAATGTTTCAAACGATTTTGGTAATGTACAAAATAACCATTTTATTACTACTGTCAATCCCTCGCATGTGGGATACGTCTTTTTTAAATCAAATTTATTAAATGGGGGGAGGGGTGTTATAGATAATACAAATGAGAATGGAAGCAATGAAGCAAATATCCTGTCAGACCCAACTGATTTGAGTGCTGATGACGAGCGCTGCTTAAGCAGTAAGATAGTTACAGCCGCTGTTGAGGGAGACAAAAGGGTTTGCAAGATTGATAATTTGAACTTGTATATAGTCTATGACACACTTAATAAGATCGATTATTTATTAGACTGTGGTTCTGTAAACAATATTTTATCTTGCAATGCTAATGACCATCAAAAAGCGCCAGTAGGATACCTACTTGCAGCTAACAACTCAAAAATTAAAAATTGCCAGTCTATGGTAATATTAAAAATATTGAAAATCGATGCTGGGATTGGGCGTAGATATAGGATAGCTTTATATTAGCTGATGTAAGTCTACCAATATTTTTAGGAATTAACGCTTTTTAAAGTAAATTTTGGAGATGGGCATTAATTTTAAAGAGGAAGATTTGTTATTAGATCAAGTTACGAAAAATACCTTAAATTTGAGTAGAAATATGAATTTTAATATTAATGATGTTCCTACTTCTTCCTCTTCAAATCTCTCTCTCTCTCTCCTCCTCCTGTGCATGTACCTCATAGTTCTTTAAATTTTAATGAATTATTATCGAAATATTCAGAATTATTTGTAAACCCTTATCTCCCAGAAAACCACTACATAAAATTGAAACAAGAAAAAAGGTGGGATGAAATCTTTGAAAAATATAAAAAATAAGAGAATGAGCACAGCATTAATAGCGGAGGGCGGCCAAATAACTACTGACGAAGAAGCCGCTTATATTCCAGAGAGAGTATTAATAGAACTAGCCAACTCGTACCCTTACAAAATAGACATAAAAGGACCTCCCATCTCCCTTAGGCCAAGGAGGGTCCCCCATAAACTCTATGCTCAAACAAAGGCAGAACTTGACAACCTAGTAGCCACAGGAGTCCTACGCCGCAGCAATTCTCCCTGGTCATTTCCCATGAGTGTTCTACAGAAAAGCGAAAATCGAGTCAGAATAATCTCCGATTTTAGAGAGTTGAACAAAAGAGCTGAGATAGGAATCTATGGACTTCCGCATCTGCAGGATGCCATCTACAACCTGCAGGGGAGCCGTCTTTTCACCAAACTTGACGTCACACAGGCATTTTACTCGGTGCCATTGGACCCCGACTCGCAAAAGTACTTTACCATTACTTCAAATGTCGGTTCTTTCACCTACAGGAACCTTCCGATGGGTTATGTTTCATCTCCCTTTATCTTTCAAGCTTACATCGACACAGTCCTACAAGGCCTACCGAATACGCAGGCCTATATGGATGATATATTGATTCACACAAAGACCGAGGATGAGCACAAAATCCTCCTGGAGAAGGTATTGAAGAGGTTAAGTTATCTGCATATAAGTTTAAATCCCACAAAATGCCAAGTGGCCAAAAAAGAGATTGAATACTTGGGATATACGGTCAATGAAAATGGTATAAGACCTAATCGCGAGAAAATTGGGGATATCTTAGACACCCCGAAGCCCAGGACCATCAAAGAATTAAGATCTTTTCTGGGCCGAGTAAGCTTTTACCGCAGCAGCGTCCCATTATTTTCTGAAATAACAGCACCCCTAAATCTGTTTTTGAAAGGTAAACCTTATTCCAACCGCCGCGTCTGTTGGAATTCAACTGCAGAGAAAGCCTTCAAAGATATTAAAAATGCTGTTGAAAATGCTTCTGTACTTGCTTATCCGGGCACCTCTTCTAATTACAAAATTATCATACATACCACAAATGTATCTGCAGCTGCTGTTATTTTATCCGCTACTGGCGCAGACGATCTTCCAATTGCCTTTTATAGTTCAATTCTTTCGCCTACTGAAAGAAATTATGACGAAGCAAATCGCCTATTAGTCTGCTTAACGAAAGTCTTCAAGAAGTACGGATATCTCCTCACACCAATAAAAATATTGATATAGAAACCAACTGCCGTGAACTCATAAACAAATATAAAAGAGCAAATGACGATAAAAACTTCAATATTCGTGAAATTAGAAGTCTAAATTTATTAACTAGTTACAAAGTTTCTTTCAAATTAATAACAAAAAAGAAAAATCCGCTAGAGGAATATTTGTTAATAAATGATATCAAAAATGTTGAACAAAATAACGAAGAAAGTGGGACTACTGACGAAGCAGAGACATCAAAAATCACATCTTCTCATACGAACACTGTGATTGGTCCTCATTTCAGCAACTAGCCAATGAGAGCGAAGTTCCCACACTCCACGTGGATTCTTGTTCGAATTTTACAACCACCTACAAATATGAGGAACTTTCTCCAAAACTCAAAGCACATTATCGTAGGGTAATAAAACAAAACCACACCCGTGCTGCGGTCGGCAGTCCAATGAAGGGTAAAAAGGTAGACCCTTTAAATAACCAAATTGTAAACAAAAGAAATTCCAGAAATATTTCTCATGAGAAAAACGGAACTTTAAAGCCAAAAGGGTTAAAATGGAAGAGAGAATAGAAATGGAAGAAAAAGAATTACTCAAATTAAGTGAAAATTTGCCAACTAAAAAGTTAGATGAAATAAATGATATTCTCACTGAGAATACTCGAATAAACTTAATTCAGCGCTATAATGAAGCCCATATTGAATTAATAAAACGCTTCAGAAAAGAAGTTGATTACGCTGCAATTAGTAAAGATCAGTTAGAAGATGAATACATTAATTCATTACTTAAAAATAAAGAAAAAAGTTCACTAGTCATAAAGAAACAACCCTTTTGGTTCAAGAAAAGTGAAATTTCCCTCTATGTTGATACCTCTTTAAACTATGCTAGAATCATTCTCCCAGAACAACATATAGATGATATTATACGGATGACTCACCTCCAGGGACACCTGGGGATTTCTCGATGTCTCACCGCTCTAAAAATCGACTTCGTATTCAAAAGTATGCATAAGAGAGTTAAGGCCCTTGTAAGAAGTTGTCCTCAATGTCAAATAGGAAAGACAGGACGGAGCATAAACCCTATTTACGGAAAATATAAAGAAGTTTCCTACAAATTTCAAGATTTAAACTGTGATATATTGAAATTGCCTGTTTGTAGAGGATACAAGTATTTATTAACCCTCATTGATAGGTATTCCCATTACGTGTGGGCATTTCCCCTCAAGGACATCACAAAAGAAACCATTGTTAAAACCTTAATTAATCAGCTAATTCCGATGTGTGGAATCCCCAGCAACCTCATCACAGACAAAGGAGGAAATTTTACCTCACATTTATTTGAAAGTGTGTGTAAACTGTTAGGAATAATGCATACAACAACCGCTAGTTACTCACCCTTCAGTAATTCCAAGGCAGAAGTAACCCATAAGATGATTCTAACCAGTTTAAGAACCATGCTAGCTGAACCAGGCATGGAGAGTCAAGGGTGGTTAGACGTTTTACCATTTGTCTTGTTCGCACTTCGGCTCGCTCCTATCTCAGAATCGGGCATCTGTCCCAGCAAATTGATGTTCGGGCAAGATATAAACATTCCTGACGGTTTGATAGACCCGTCTCTCCCAGACGGACCGAAATCCTATGATAATTATATTGAAAAACTAGCAGGACTCATAGCCAAACCGCTCTCCCAGAGAACTAACTTAAGAAACAGAAGTGTGTTCGTTCCTCGAAATTTAAAAGATGCACAATATCTGCTGGTAAAGAGTCAACAGTACAATCGGGGTAAGCTCTCTCCAAGATTCCACGGACCTTATAAGGTCATAAAGATCACTAATAACAACGCTCATATTATAAAAGGGGATAAGGTGGTAGTTGAAAATCTAAGAAATGTCAAAATTTTCTACAATCTCGTTCCTGACCCACCGGACCGCAAGAAAAACGCGGAATAAAAGAAGTAGAGAAAAGAAATGAGGAACCGAGGTAAATATCTCTTGAGGAAAATAAGAGATTAAAGACGTTGTTATGGTAATTAATACGAGAACCAAAGTGTTTAAAAACGGTATTAAATATACATATTGTAAGTTCTTTCTCCTTCCACAAGTAGTATTTCACCTGTTCTTCCCCTTTCCTCCACTTTATATTTCATGTATCCAACTGAAGGAGGGTGAAAAGTATCTCTGTGAAGTCGGAACTAGGGGCCTCACCCCTATTTCCGAAGCAGAGATCCTTTTTGCACTCGAAGGGCCACCAGTTCTAAGGTGAAATTACGATAGGGAATCCTTGTAAGACAATAGCATGCCATGTCTTAGAGTGTATGCATCTCTGTAAGGGGCTATTGCAAGTCTCATGCATATCACTTTGAATAAATGGTGGTCTGCTTCATACTTATAAAATGTACTTTATTTGAAATTCAAATGTTTGGCGCCTCTTCTCTTCCCCAAGGGAAGGAGTGCCAAACAAACGAGGCTCTGATTGGTGCCTGGGTCCAGATAGGACGCCATCAAATCACCCTCGAGAGTATCGTAGAGAACCTCATAGCGTGAGGATGCCCTACACAAGTTGTTAGATTTAACCAAAGGCCGGCAGGTCTATTTAGGATAGGAAATTAGTGCATTATCTTATTAGTTAGTCTGTGTAATTCATAATAGTGCTAACGTTGATATATGCCCATCCATTACTTATCCAATTATTTAATGAAAATCATCTTTGTATTGTTATCTAACTATCACAATAAACCAACTACGAGGAAAGTGCTCTAATTAATCCCCCATTCTATGACTGTCGAAGTGATTTCGGCCTATATATATATATATATATATATATATATATATATATATATATATATATATATATATATATAAAATATATATATATATATATATATATATATAAAATATATATATATATATATATAAAACTAAACAATCTATATATTCTGCTTTATATAGATATATATATATATATTTCGAAGCGTAAAGTCAAAATAGTCATTATTTTCAAGCATAATTATTCAAAGCTTTATTGGACAAACATTTAAAATTATGTTAAAATGCATAAAATGGCTTTCCTCCATTAATTTCACTTATTATTATTATTATTATTATTATTATTATTATTATTATTATTATTATTATTATTATTATTATTATTTTCTGCTCTTCAGAGCAAAATAAACAATGCCGCCTCCTTTCAATTCCAGACATACGCGTAGGCACACAATTTGCATGCCTTTAAAACTTCGAGTAGCGACTTTAAAAATTTATGTAACAATGCAAACTTTCAAATGATTATTATTATTATTATTAT